>DWAN01000626.1:0-22221 GCA_018230445.1 Heliconius hewitsoni | reverse complement strand
AACACATTATTTATTTATTACTAGAAATTTGTAAATTCTATTTTTAATAAAATATAACTTTTTTGGTGCCTACCCGAAAAAAAAAGCTATTATTTTTTTGTTATAATACTTAATCTTACATAATGATTCATTTTGAAACTCATTTATAAATACACTATTGGCCGAGTTAAAAACTGATCCACCTTGACGACGCTTTCGAGAGTTGTCAAGTCTTATACGTTATTATAGATGAAAACGATATATATTGGGAAACGGCGATACCACATAATCTTACTGGGGATTGTACATAGAAAGGGCAAGTTAATTGATCGATGTTTTTTTATTATCCATATTATTTATTCAAATTGAGTATAAACTCAGTAAGTAAATTTTATAAAATAATTGATTATAATAAATACTAGTAAAATGACCGATTATAATAACTTTTGATTACAGATACCAGTCGTGGCCCAGGGGCATAAGAGTGTGTATGTAAACGCGACTGGTTGTGGGTTCGCCATTCCCAGTCCCCATTTCAGGAAATGAAATAATTAATATTATAATTTTTTCGCTTTGATGTCAACGCAAAGCGTGGCGTTTGGTTTCGCCACTCGATAGACAATGCCTCCAGAATGCGGCGGAAAATGTGAAACGGAGTGTCTTAACACTAAGTTACCTCTGCCTGCTGATGTGTGCTCAGCGTGACGTAGAGAAAAAAGAAACACCAGAAAGAACAGCTTTAAATGTACGTATATTATAAATCGTTTAAGACTTAAGTCCATAGCCATTCTAGTAAATATAAACTAATTACGTCATAATGACGTTTCACCTTATTTACGTCTTTCGGCTTTTTTTTATAAAAAACTCTGAATAGATACAAACATTGTCAGAAATCGACTATGGACTCCAGTTTAGACTTAAGCCTGTGACGTCTATTGTTGTATAAAATGATTATCACGATCTATTAGACAATGCACGACGTAATTTACTATTACATAGCTACTTATACTTTTTTATACAATATAGAATATAGAACATAAATATTTAGCCGACTGAAATACAAAATATAAAAAAAAAATAAAACAAAACATTAACGTAGTAAAACTTTAATTGTTTACATATCGATGATCATAATGATTATATCATTATCATCATCGAAATGATTATATCATCATCATCATCACCATCATCGTAGACTCGGCTATGTATATTATAATAAGCACTCAGTAGCTTTTTTTTTTATAATATCTAGTAATCTAAAATAAATTCTTGCTTAGAATAACGCAAATTAATAAAAACAAACTACTATAAACATAACAAAAGTTAAAAATAACAATAAAGCACGTCCAGTATTTATTGTAACATTGACCCAGTTAACACGTAAAATAACCCTCTTGCATTCCTAACGTAGGTACTATATCGATTTCACGACACTGGTTACATTTAACTAAGGATTTAGCCCATTCTCAAGGCAATTTTTGCGGTTTAATTGATGGTTAAATAAGATCAGCTTCACGATGTATACCAGAGGGAACCTAGTGTTAAAACACCCCGCTCTCCACTTTCCACCGAGTTTTTTGAGCATTGCATGTTGATTGGCGGTACTTAACGCCGCGCTTTGCCTCGTCACTAGAAAATGAAAATATGATGAAAATGAAAATATGGAAAATGAAAATATAAGGTTTCATTCACCTGAGTTGGAATCGGACCCACAACCGTCGCGTTTATAGACCCACGCTTGTGCCTCTTCGCCATGGCGGCCTCTGCGGTGTCAGAAATACTATAAAAACTCTGAATACTCGGAATATTTTTTTTACTAAGATGCCGCCTATAAAATGTAATAAATAACTGTAAATATTTTCATAGGCACAACCAAACTTCAAATTTCCTTTATAAAATCTATGACGATCGCAACATGAAACATCACTTCATTATATTTAACAAACAATATTTTTGGATAATATAAACGTAATATGTATATTATAGATATATTAAATAAATACTGTTTTACAGAAATACGTTAAATTATGTGAGATATGATTTGAAATTATTATTATTTATATTAATCATCTAATACTGTATTGTAGTTTTATATAAACTTATAATGTTGCTATGGAGCTTCAGTGATGCTTTTCTTAGCTTTAGCCAGACATAGATGAACAACCGGTTTCTACTAGTTAAACGTTTGTGGAATTTTATTTCTATTGGCAAAGGTAAATTTAAAACAAAATATTGATAAACGTAATTTCAATTTTTTTTTGTCTTTATTATATAGGGGTTAACGCTAACCCCATACGAAAAGAAAAATTACATAAGCTTAGGTATTTGTAGCTTCTGAAATATTTACATCTACACGCTTGTGCCCTTGCGCCACGACTGGCCTCAATGTATAAATACTGGAATTATTACTTTAAAAAATATATATTAATATTCTCAAGCATAGGATATAATACACAATACCTATGTTTGAATCAAGAATCAACACATGTAAAATGCTGAATCTTTGTCTTGAAAATCACATACGGATATGAAAAGTAAAGCGCAAATCTCAACAGACAGTCTGTTTGTATTCATAACTGCTGTAAACGAACACTAACAAATCTGACCCACTTCGAAGTGCGCACGTCACCCCCTATATGGGGGCCGAGAATAACCGTTACGGGAGTCTTTCATTTAAAGAAAACGTTACAAAGTTGGTCATACAGTAGCAAGTAGCAGAGTTGAGCTCGTGCGTATCGTATACAATTAGATATGAATCGTAAAAGGCATCGAGTGCCCGGTGCGGCGCTCGCGGCCGGTGACTCATCCCGTGGCTGCGCGGTGGGATCGCCTCACCGATAGTATAAGCCAACGGCAATACAATATTTATTATTATTACACACGTTGGATCTAGATACTTAAAAATAGATTTAACAAATAAAATTTAATAGTACTTAATTGAATAGCGCTTAATTGAAGTATATTATCACATACACACACATACTATATCCTATTTTTTAACCGAGTTCTGCTACAGGAGGAGGTTATCAATTCCACTGTTTTTTTTTATGTTTGTTACCTCAGAAGTTTTGATTGGGTGAATCGACTTTGATTATTCTTTTTTTATTAAAAAAAAAAAGAAGCTGGTGGTTTGCATGTGGTCCATTTCTGGCAACGTTATCCATGAGAAAATCTCATAAGTCTTAAATATGCATTAAGTATGTGCGCGACAAATGGACTAATCAATATCACGCCAACTGATTTCGATGATTCTTTTTTAAGGATCCGTACCTTTTAAAGAAAAAAGGAACTCTTATAAGATCGCTTTGTTGTCCGTCTCTCTGTCCGTTTGTTAAGAGAATTTATCTCAGAAAAGCTTGGAGATATCGAGTTGAAATTCAAACCATATACTCAGATCTCGGTCCAATGACTTACTGAAAAAAAAAGTATTTCTACATTTACTTTAAAAAAGATAAGGCCGTTTATATCGTAAAAAATGTATATTCCAACACTACAAAGGGAAGCAAAATTAATAGGGTACTTCCAGTTGACATCTACAGGTTCAGTTCAGGAAAAAATCTGAAACTACGCTTTTGTGGTTAAATCTTAAAAAATAATAGCCTTAATAAAATAAATAAAAATAATAGCTAATGGGGAGCAAAATTAGTATTAAAGCCGCTTGTTCAAGTGAGGCTAAGCTAAGCCTGAATTTCAGAAAAGGCTCGAAATTTTTGTACGAAACCCTCAGTGGACCAGTCTGACTCGCGCTTCTTCTTTATGTTTTTTTTGGAAAGGACTTCAAGGTTAGTTTCATGAGATTTTAGTTAGGTTCTAATTATCAAAATCGGTCGATGTCGTTTTTTTGTTAAAAATTATAATTATTGACTTATTCCGTACATTGCCGTAAATATGCTTGTTGGTTATAAAAATAATTAAATTTTACTAAAGATTTATTAAATTAACATTCAAAATCGAAACAAGTGGTCGAGATTTACGAAAGATGAGATAACAACGTAACATCTACGTACATCTTAATAGCCCAAAAGGCTCTATTATCCGTACAGACAACGCACGAAGGTCGACAAACCCGTCGGTGTGCGGCTACAACACGTTTCCGTAACACAAGTACCTCTTACTTCCTCACTCCTTGGAAACAAATAATTCGTGATTGAATCTTTGACTCATCAAAAGGGCGACATGTTTTATAAAAATGATATTGGATATTTCTTTTTAATGAATTTTATAAATACATGCTTTTTTTAATTTGGTCCTTTTTGGTCATGACTTATTATACAATTTTATATAATAGTAACAATCATAATAATGAATATTACAATATGTAATTGACAATAACGCTTATGTATTTAGTATTTAGCAATTTGTTATTTCATATTTTTAATGCATTATTTTTTACAGTAAACATATAAAAGATTTCAAATAGAGGTCAGATAACTGTTATTTTGATTTACGATTATAATTTAAATAAATACTTAATTTTTTAAAATTTAAATAAAAAATATATTATTTTAATTTTTTATTTTAAATCCTATAATTATTAGAATGCTAAGCAATTAAAGCAAATCTTACTAGAATGATTGTAATAGAAATTATTTTGATATTATGATATGAATGAATGAATACTAATCAGGTTTTTAATACTTCTTTTGCTAATCGTATGATTTTTTATATAATTTAGACCAATTAAATCATTAATAATTCTTGGTACTCTTAATTATCAACTTTAAAGTGTCTACTTAGAATCATATAGGAAATGTGTATGCAAATTAAATCAAAATGTATTTCTTATAGTAACAGCTGTTTTGGTAAATAATAATTAGGAACTATTGGAATAGATTTAGTAGAAGTGAAAGTTGTTTTAATGCTAATTTTCCTACCCACACTTTCAACCCACTACTTCCACAAATTTGACCCATTACAATACATTAATACATTAAGTTATGAATCTTATACGACTCTATTTCGTTTTCGTTTTTAAACTTAAAATAAAATATAAATAAATAGGAAAATAAAAATAAATAAGGAAATAGAAAAAAAAACTTAAATATAATTTGAAACTTATTTTGTTTACATACATATTACATGTTAACAAATGTGTAGTTTATATTACATGCAGTATGACTCATTACATAACATAAATATATAAATGTACTTTGAATAACGTTTTTTAATTTAAATTTCATATATAGTGTAGGATTTATTTATATATTAATAGGTAAACATGATAATGAGTTGGAGTAAGTAGCGGCACAGCTTTTGAATGTAAATGCAACTTGTGTGTGCATGTTCTACTTGGGAGAATGAATTATTTGCATTTCCTTGATCTAAAGGAAATGAGCATAGTTGATGTCATTTAATATTCAATACCTTGAAAATTGGATGGAAAAGTATGGAGCACAGTTTCTTTACACTAAGCCAGCCTATTCTTCTGCATATACATTGGAATAAATGGAATGGAATACACTGTGAAGCCAAAAAAATACTTTAATGAAAAGTAGTAAAACAGTTCATAAGTTCTTCTTGATACAATAAGTACTATTACTACAGAAAAATGCATATTTCCACACAAGTGTTTATTGGGGGCGAGTATTGAGAACAATTTCTTAATAAAGACATTTTAATTAAACTAGTTAAGACAAAGATTGATGTTGTGTAATTTGGCCAGAAAACTCACTTCACTTAATTCTTACTTAAAAAAACATTTTCAATTAAAATATATTTTGTTCTATAAATAGAGATTGATTATTGCTTATTGAGTTCAGGTCCCAACTGTGACACACTTAACTAATTTTTATCATATTTTTTTTAATTTTACATTTTTTATCCCCCACATAGCAAGTTAAACAGAGGGAGAATATAGTGCAGAACTCAATGTTACCATGTTGAGTTCCCTTGTTGAGAGAGTGGCAAAATTAAAATAATTCATTTACTGTCTGTGTCTTAACAGGTGACAACACAAAATGCTTATTATATAATAAAATAGTTAAAATAACAGATATTGATAAAGTGACATACCTAATCAGGCTAGTCAGGTTTAAGTATTATTAGAGGGAATGTTTATATTTGAAATATTTTCTCTCTATTCTTATTAGACAAAGTATTGAATTTTTTACATTTATTATGTTCTAATAGTTTGGAATTTCTAGGTTGTATGTGTATACATCTCAGGAATATGTTACACCAAATAATGGATATTACTTGTGTTTATCTAACAAAATGTTTCTTGTTATTAGAATTATTTCAATAAGCCCTTTTGAAAAGTTAAATTCTTAATAGAAAATTCTAAACTTACATGATACACTTAATTTATAGGAACAATGAACCAATGTATTAAGATTTAAAAAAATAAATAGCTAATGAATGTGTTTTTAAATGATTGTTATGTCAATTAATAATAACTTACCGATAATAAACAATGTGCTTCCAAACAGACACAGCGCCAGTCGTATACATACAGCCCGATTCAAGCTACTCGTCACGCGCCTTGAGAAGTAGCTGATCGGGCAATTCCAACGCTGATCATTCGGCTGTTGTTCATATGTCACAGTTGTGGGCTGATACACAGCACTCGTAGGCATTGTGAAACAATTTACTAAAAATAGTCCACTCGAACTAAACTAACACTTCTTTGTGCACTCACTTCACTGTTAATTGTAATAATTGTTTAAAGAAAAATAGATATACGACAGGTATATAAGAATTAATTTTCGTTTATCCAATAAGAAAAACAAATAAGTGAGACAATATATGCGTAACTTTGCTTATAACACGTACAAAACAAAGATAATTCAAGTGACGCTTTAGAGTCGAAGCGGTCACGTCGTGTTAGGAATCGGAAAACAGTATCGAATGAATTCGTCTGTCAGAAATCAGAATGAGGAATACCGATGACACATAATAGTTGTAACTGTTTGACAGTGACATAATGACATTAGTATCTTATGTTCGTCAAGTTGTCAGCAGTGTTGCTTAAATTCTTTATTTCTCAATCGCCAAAAGTGATTTAATGGCACTGCCTACTACACACTTTTGAAGGAGAAAGGGCCTCTGAAGGAGAAAGATGCTGTGGTTCCAATAATCATAATGAATATATACAGAATGTTTTTGTCAGTACCACTTTAAATGAAACCCACAGATTTAACTACTCTACAAAAGCCTAATACAATTATATATTTTTTCCCCAAAAATTAAAAAAGTGGTTTTTTGGTCAAACAAAATAAATTATAAAACTATCAATGTAAAACAAACCGCATTTTTTAAGAACGATGCACGCAGCATAAACCTATCATACGGAAATCGCCGCATACATAAAAGGAGCGCTGACGCTTCCACTCTGTGCAGGGGGTGCCCTTACAGCCGTCAACTCCTCTCAGGCAGCCATGTAGTGCTAGCATATCTTCTGGGACAGAGTAGCCTCTTCCCTACCCACCCGGTGTCGCTGTAAAAGCCAATAGGGCTTACAGCATTAACCTCAAGTTTGGAAAAAATATCCAAATCTGTATATGTTAAACTTTTCATATTTTTGATAATTTGTATTTTTCGGACAAATATTTCGCCATTTCGGTGACTTTACCCTCTGTATCCTCTTTGGTTTACTGGAAGGGGGGTTTATTTTTTCAATAATATCTTCATTTTGAGGCTAATAGTGGCGCAAAACCGACTGTGGGTTCGATCTCGCTCGAGGACATGAAATACTTACTTAAAATTTATATTTCCATTTCTTCGCTCTGGTGTCGACGCTAAGCGCGGCGTTGAGTTCTACCACTCAACACGCAATGCCTCCAGAATTCGGCAGAAAGTGGGGAACTTAGTGTCTTAACACTATGTTCCCTCTGCCTACCCTACTGTGTGCAGGATACAGCGTGTAGCTGATTTATTTTTTATTTAAGCAATCGATGATATTCATTATTTATAAAAAATATTAATACAACCAGTAGTTCCAGAGATGTTAGCGTTTAAACAAACTCTTCCACTTTATTCTTTCACCATATGCTTTTCAGGTATTTTGCTAATCAACATCTACACATAGGTATAATAAAAAATGACTGATTGTTGTGAATGAATGATATATGAATTATAATTAAAAGCATTTATCATTGTAGCATAACCAAATAACATCTATTTGATGATTTTCTATAATTTTCGTGATTGTATGTTTGTAATCTCAAAAACCGCTTTAAACATTTAAATATAGTTTACTGTAATAATGTAATAATAGAAAAAAAATCCCTTAACATTTGGTGTTGGTCTTATTGCAATCGGTTAGTAAATAAAAAAAAGATTTAAAAAATATATATTGAGCACTACAAAATATTAATTAACTATTAATAATTATTTTACTGAATTGAATGAAAATCTAGTTTTTCTGATGATAATAAATAAAATTTTATAAGATATTGAAACATAAAAAACAAGAAAAACATGGGCTATGTTTCCATTTAGACAAATTCGCAGGCACAGCTGGTTTGAAAACAAAAGCATTACTATTGTGCAAAAATATGATACTTTATTTTAACGTAAGTTTGTTACCATTAAAACGTTTTACTTGGCTAACAGTCATACACGTCTAAAGCTATCGCTATTGTTATTTAATGGGTAAAAAGGCACTCATCCTCGTTATAAATATAATTATTTTCTCACATCACGTAACATATAATACCACTTTTATTACAATCATACATTTACTTAAAACCTCTGAATATAACAGTAAATAAATGAAATTAAAATATTTGTCTAAGATGAATAAATCATTAGTTAACATGTAAAAATTGTTATATTATATACATAATTCCTGATTCAAATAATATAAGGCACCTTACAAGTACTCATTTCAAATCCAATATTGAAACTAAATTCTATATAACTATATATAACACATTATTTGTGCTTTGTACTGAAACCGCCAGTTATATACAATAAAATGTACTATGATAATACTTTATTTTTATATAACAATCACTATTTTTTTTTATCCTAGTACAATGACACTTTTGTATGAACATAAAAATTGCCCCGAAATATTAGAATATATTTTTGTAAAACAATAAATATTTAACTTACAAAATTGAGTATACATTAAATCAAATATAATTAACAACAAATCGAAGTATACGTTACATTAACATAATAACGATTTCCAATAATTATGTCCTAAAACTAGACATGAAAGTATACTTTTATTTGAGCATTGCATATATGAATTTCATAAAAAACTTGTGCTTGATATATTGTTAAAGTGCAATATAGAACAATTGGTTATAAACAAACCCTATCAATATGAATAACATTTAATAAATACTTTTATATCATCAAGTAATAAGTAGGATAAATTAAATATAGTGGAAGTACTCTGCAATGTTACAATGCCTCAGTGAGTTTTAGATCGTAAATTGTAATAGACTTTATAACTTAGCTTCTTGTATACTAACATTATATATGACAATGTTAAAAAACATAAGAATTTGACGTTCCAAAAGCATTAATAATTTAAATTATTTTGTCATGTCCATGTATTTTTTAAATTCGTCAGTCTCATTAATTGCCGTTTTGATAATGTTCATTTATAATAAGAATAATAATAACTGCAATACAGCATTATAGAATATACAAAGGTAGACCACATCAAGGATCATTCGACGGCGAAACCGGCCGTCTCCAGAACGGCCTGCTTCAATTTGTCGTGCAGCTTTTGTTTGGTCGGATAGGGCGGCAGGTCGAGACGGTTGAAGCACGTGTGCGCCTTGGGCAGCGAGTCGGGCGACGCGTCGGCCACCAGGTGCAGCGTGAAGAGGCGCGGCGCGGCGGCGCCCGTGGAGCCCTGCAGCGCGCGGAAGCCGGCGAGCGGCACGCGGCGCGAGCCCGTCACGAACTGCAGCAGGCGCGCGCGCATGTCGGCGTCGAAGGCCTCCACCAGCTCCCAGAACCAGTTCACGAGCGGCGCGTCGGGCGCCACGTGCTTGAGGCGCGTGTGACGGCGCCAGTCGGCCGGGTCCAGGTCGGCGCGGCCGGCCAGCAGCGGCGGCAGGTCCCGCGGGGCCAGGGGGCGCAGCAGGGGCGGCGGCACCAGGTCGGCCAGGCCGCGCTGCAGCGCCAGCCACTGGCGCTCGGCGCCGCGCGTGAAGCGGTGCGCCACGTACAGGCGCACGTACTCGCGCTTGTTGGCGTCCGTGACCGCGTCGGCCGCGCCGCCCGGCCGCAGCTCCACGCTGCGCACGGCGCCGAACGACGAGCACTCCACCGAGAACGTCGTGTCTATCACGCCCGCTATGCTGTTGTCCCTGTTGACAATTGTCTATTGTAACAATTCTAATGTTATCAATATTTATTCTTGTTCTAATAGAACCAAGTTAAATATATATTTTTTAAATATAGATAGAGAGACAGCTATCACACAAAAGTATTTAAAGAGAAATTGACTAACTTATGGAAAAAAATATATTATTGTGACAAACTTTGTCCAATATAATACTCACAACATCCAAGACAGTGATCTGTGTAATTCAGGATCTACATCGCGAATATCTTTCAAAGTTATTGGTCTTCCCAGCAATTGTTTGTAGAAAGGTGCAGTGAACGCGGCGTCTAGTTGATGCCCGTGGAACAAAGCAACGCCCAGAATGCGACCCGCGAAATGGAAGTACGACAGATGCTCAGGATTAACCTGTAATATATATAAAAAATTAAATATTCGCTTCAGCTGTACCCCGCACCCAGCAGGGTAGGCAGAGGGAACCTAGTGTTAAGACAGTCCGTTCTCTACTTAAATAAATTTAGGTAAATATTTCATCTCCTCGAGTTCAATGGAACGGGGATCGAACCCACAACCAGTCGGTTTTACAGTCACATTTTGTGCCACCACGCCACGACTGGTCTCGCTAACTATATATACATATAACCTGTAATAAAATATGCTTTAAAATTATTTGTTCATAAAATACACTTAACATACATTTTAAAGAACCAATCAAATAAAATCTGAATCTTCCTGTAAGCATTCATGTCAATAAATTGAGAGAAAAAAAAATCAGTTTTTCGCTGTAGTATCAAAATAAGCGTAGCGTTATACATATAACAACATTCAAAATACCCAATGTCTCGAAAATTGGGAGGAAGATAGAAAATGGAGTGACCTTACACAAGGCTCAATCTGCCCACTATGTAATAATCATAATATAATATAAATCTAAAACGACATAGACCATACAGATAACGAAAGACAGATAACATTAAATTAAAACTTACGCCAGAATCTGCATTGATTTGTAACGCATATCTATCATCGCCAGCATTCGCGTACTGGAATAGGCCATAATGTGGATTAAACAGTTCCCTCCCTAACAAATGCAGCCACTCCCTGGCCACGCCGCCGTAGTCGAGGCCCTCCTCGCCGCGGAACTTGACCAGCAAACGCTTACGTAACTCCTTACCTCGTAACTTCATTACGAGTCGGTACGATTCCTCTAGTACTTCATTGCGGGACACCTGCAATATAATAATTTAATTTATTTTATTTTATTTATGATAACAAAACTTTTTGATTTTGTTGTTAATATTTGTTGTGGTTGTGTGTATGTAGAAGTTCATTGTATGTTTCATTTATGTAACATAAAACTATTAATATAAGTAATTCTCTTCTCTTATCAGAATTTTTGGATGTGTTAGAGAAAGATGCATATATTTTCTTGCATCTATCAAGGTAGGGGCACACGAAAATGGCGGAACTCAGCACCACGTATTGTGTAACAGAACAAGGAAATAAAATTATTCAAATATAATGAATCAATCGTCGCCATACAAAACAAAAATATTATATTGCTATATTGTGCAAATCGAAAGTACGCCATTTTGTATTATAAACAATACCTCTATCCTACAGTGTCCAGTCTGAGGCTGTAGGGCCTGCAGTTCAGCCCGTAACACTCTCGCCTTAGCTGCCAAGTCCCGCTTGTACTTGGGCAGCGCGTCGGGGTCAAGTTCACCCGCAGGGGAGGGGGAGGGCGAGGGTGCGGGGGCCGGCGCCGTGGGGGCTGGTGCGGGGACGACTGCCGGGACTGGGGCCGCGTCTGATGGGGGAGTCTGGGGAAAGAAAGTTTCATTCTTTAATATTTTAATAGTGATGTGTGTGTGTGTGTATGCATTTGTATGTCTGTCTAAGGCATCGTAGCTCCCAAGCAAATGAACCGTTTTTTAGTTTTTTTTTTTGTGTAAGGTGGCTGGCTTAATTGGGTGTTCTTTCCCATGATTCACGATGTTCAGCCATTTGAAGATTTCAATTTATCAGAGTTTTTCGAATTTTTAATTTTGAATATATTTTTTGTCTGCATTTTGCAAATTAATTCATTAAATTTATAGTTTTTAATTACTTTTTGCGAAGATTTTTAGTGCAAAAATACATTTCACTCACTGAGAAACTTTCTCAAATACTGTAACACATATGGCATAAATATTTTTGCCATATTTTTTTTTATATTATATATATGATGTTGTTGTTATCTTAAAAGTATACCCCTTCGTCAGTCACTAGGGGCTCGCAGAAGGCATTTCGTACTTTATATAATTTCCAATTTCAACTTTGGCGACCAATAAATAAAACACTCACAAGCCTAGCAGACAAGGCGAGCCTCGGATCGGTGAACTGCGTGGTCCTGTTGTTGTGGTCCACGAAGTAGGGGCGTCCGGAGGGCGCGTGGCGCAGCTCCCAGCCGGGCGGCAGCGGGCCGGCGGCGGCGGCGCAGTGGCGCAGGTGCTGCGGCACGCGCGGGTCGTGCCACGTCGACACGCCCGTCACTTTGTTGTAGAAGTACACTTGCCCTTGAGCGGTTGTTCGCATTTCTGTGTTTACAAACAAGTTATTTTTTATTGTGTGTAAAATATTTTGATTTTTTTTTTATTATATTGTTTTTTTCTTCTCCTGCTTCTACAAATTTTTTACCGGCGGTTACATCCGCGTGGTCTTAAATAAAAGTTAACTAAAAGTTGAGTATGACACATGATATGATCTAAATAAATCCTTGAGATAAGTATGACTGCAGGTAGGATTATTATTAATAAGGTCTACCCTATAGCATTCCTCCATAAGCAAACTATGCGCCGCAAAAATTAATAAAAAATTGCGAGTAGTTCCTAAGATTTAGTCATTCAACCAAGCAATTTTTTTACCTTGTAATATTACTCACCATATCCTGGTGGTAAATCAGTCGCTGCTATGGGGGTGACCGGTGGAGATGCCGTGGCAGGGGGTGCTTGTCGACTTCTCACTGCAGTTTGTGGCTGTGGTTCAGGCCTAAAATCATTGACATTTTATTTTTTACTTCATTGCCAATTATATATAATACTATCTTAACAGTAAGTAAGACCTAAGTAAGTGAGAAACCTCTATCATTGAAAATTGCAATGAATTTCATAATAAGCAAAGTGCCAGGACACTTTGCTTATTATGAAATTATATCCCTGGGAATTTTTCGATGTTAACATCCATAATTATACTCATATTTCCCATGTAAACGAGACATTTTATTAGTGTAGAGGCCTCGGCCATGGTACCCGGCCCAGTGTATGACTATAAACACAACAGTTGTGGATTAGATTCCCACTAAGAAAAATACAGTATTAAAAAAATCTATTTTGCTATCTCTGGTAAAAAGACAAAGCGCCGCTTCCAGCACCTCCACTTAACACACAATGCAACAAAAATTCGGTGGAGCATAGGAAGTGGATTGGGTTAAATCTCAATATGAGGTTACACCTGGGCTCTGCATACCCTGCTATGACAATATGAAGCTATAATAAAAATACCTCAATGAAATCGAAGCCGCATGGCTAACGTCACTCTCTGACATAGGCGACGATGGGGACACAGGGGACAGTGGGGACAGAGGCGAAGCCGGGGTGACCGGGCTAGTCGCGCCCGGTGACGGGGAGGAGGGGGGCGTGGTGGGCGGAGGGGAGGCCGGGGACGTCTCGACTGGTCGCTCCCATTGCGTTTGACGTAGTGCATGGTTAACGTAGTATGGTCTGGAACAAGTATATTAATGCATTTTGTAATTGAACCCCTTCTACTTAATGCTATATTGTAGCCAAATTATACAAATATATATAACCATGGTAATAACGCCTTTTACTTTTATTATAAGATATAAATAATTGTCATGTCATAGTGTAATAAAGCAATAATCAATCAATCAATCAATCAGCTTCACTTTGTATCCCGCACGCAGCAGGGTAGACAGAGGAAATAAAGCATTAAATAAATATAATAAATAAAGATAGTTTTGTCAATATATTTTACTTTCAAATTCTATTCTAAACGAAGCAGGGGCCAGAGAGAATAGTCACTCAAAATTAAAGAAAATAATTTAGGATTGGCTGAATTAAAGTGTGAAAATTAAAATAATTAATTTCCTAAGTTAAATCAATAATAACTACATTTAGATTATTTAAGTAAATCATTAAACATGTATTTAATTGTATAGATTATATATTATACTAATCAAATCAAATTAAATCAGCTTGACTCTATATCCCGCACAGAGCAGGGTAGACAGAGGGAACCTAGTTATAAGACACTCTGTTCCCCACTTCGAGTTCTGAAGGCATTGCTGGACTTGGGTGGCGTAGCTAAACGCCGCGCTTTGCTTCTACACAAGAGCGAAGAAAGAGGTATATAAAATGAAGTAAATATTTTATCTTCTCGAGTGTGGATCGACCCACCAGTCGGTTTTACAGTCACACTTTGTGCCTCTGCGCCACAACTGGCCAATCAATCTAATAAATAATAATAAAAACTGTAACAAGCTATAAATTGATTACATCCTTGTTTATTCAACATAGAGCTAGCTGGCTTTTCAGCTTCACATATACCATAGCAGGGTAGAAAACATAGTGTTAAGACATTCCATTTCCCAAGCACCACCCAAATTTAGAAAAATTAAGTTTTCTTACTCAAAACACAACTAAACGCAGTGTTTTATTTTTTTATCACAACAAAAATAAATTGTTTACACAAATGGGAATTAAATCCAAAATAGTCACGTTTATTATTAGACACTGTGCCACTCCAAGTCTCCAAATAGACAGCTTTAATATGACGGCGATAAGTTTAATACTCTATGTTTTATATTTTTTACTTAATAATACTAAATTTGAAAAGAAAGATACTTAAAAATACAAAAATAAATAACTTTTAAAAGCCATTTGAAAGCAACCTGAGATAAATAAATTATATACTATTCAAATATGTTCAAATACTTAAAAACCACTATAAGACACTATATTACCTGCCACTAGAGGTGCATCTCTCTTCCCAATGTGGGGGCAATGGTAAATTTGATACATTTGAATTAATTGGCGGATCTCTTGAAGCTCTCACTTCACCTGCCGGTCCAACAACTGCTAAGGGAGACCCTTCTCCAGCAGCAGAGGCTGGTTCACCTCTAGTGCTATCTCGAGATAGTAGAGACACTATGACTTGGCCTTTGACACCACATGTTTCACCAGAGCTGTCTTCACACAATTCCAGGCATTGATCTAAAATCATTTAGTAGACATGATTTTTCTTTATATGTATAAATTTGTATTTAACACAAGAGGGTAAGCAGAGGGAACTTGAGAATCAAGTGTTAAGGCAGTTAAGAAACCCTATTAAGAAACTTTCTTTAGGTGTTGTGTTAAGAGTGGCAGATATCAACACCATGCTTTATGTCATTATTAGAATGAGGAAAATGAAAATATGTAATATTTTATACTCATGAATGGGAATCAAACCCACTACCGTCATGTGATTTATAATTACAAGCCAGTATTACTGGACCCAGTGGCCTCAATTATTAATATAAATTAAATTATTGATATGAATAAACTTACAGCCAGTATCTTTTAATTTATGAACTGTCGAAGGCAGGATACGGACACATCCAAGGAAGCCAGAACCTTGACGTTTATGGACTTTTCTTTGATTCCAAATACTAAAAACATATAATTCTTTATAAAAAACACTAGCTAGGACATTGAATTTTAATTTTGTGAAAAAGACAAAACCTCAATTGTATTGCCTGTGAAAATATAATACTAACTTTAATATATAATAACAAAAGTATTATTAAAAATCTTATATCTTATATTAGCTTTTTATACTATTCATATTTAAAAATACAAAATTAACTTTATTTTATTTTATATAAATTTTTATACTCAAAGTTTATTGAAAAAAGTATATTTTTCTCTTCTAACATTAAGCTTAATAGAATGATAGCAGGTTTACATTCTAAAGCTTATGTTAACAATATGACTTATACTAAATTAAAAGTAATTTTTAAAATTTTGTTTAAATAATTTAATTTTATAATATTTTTTTCTTTACAATTTGCTATTTCTTCTTTAGGGTAGTCTGGCTGAGATTTCTATTAAGCAATAAGGAAATTCTCTTGTACATGTGTTTCTTATTGTGTTTCAGTGTGCATAATTAAAAATTATTACTATTGCAAGTCATACCTTATAGTAATTCCATCTCCTTTTGTCAAATATAAGTCATAATGTGTATTCCATTTGGGGTCTAGTGTAGCTTTAACTGCACTAGTTGAGTATACTTGGCCACTGGTACCTACTGATATTTTTGCAAAAGGGTCTGGTAAACCTGTTGATGTTATAGTTAAGCATTAAAATAAGTATTAATTAAAAAGAAAATGAAAGCCTGTAAGAAAATGTAAATATTTCTGTTTTTTTAAGTAAAAAAAACATATCTAATAATTATATATATAGGATAAGATATTGCAGGCAACAAACAATAAAAAATTTTGAACAAGCACAAAACAAAAAGTAATTCTTAGTCATGCATGCAATAAAATTAAATTGCCATTGAGTAATGTAATATTGTAAAGGTTTTGCATTATTATTAAGATTACAATTTTATAAAAGCTATATTTGTAATAATATAAAAAAAATATTGGAAGAAATTATTTTAAGAAATGGGACAACAAGTCATTGAAAGATATGTCAATCATTATAAATGTGACATCAATATCAGTTTATCACACATTTTCACTGATTATTTTTATCAATTTCTAAAAAGATTGCTCTACATAAAATTGTACAAACATAAATAAACATTAAATAGTTTCAATTACACATGCTGTACAACTATATGTTTTAAATTTGTCCACTTTTGTAAATTAAATTTGTCCACTTATTCGAGGCCAAATGGTTGGAAAAAAAACTAAATATATTTAATATAATAATATATTTAAACAACAGATTACATGTTTACATGAATTATTATATTTAACAATATAAAAACTTTAAAGCTTTAAATCAAATTGTATAACAATAAACACGCATATCATAGTATAGTCAGGTTTTACAACAGAGATATTATGTTCCAATTAATATTTTATAATGTGTTTATAATTTGTATCATATGATCGGAATCATACACTTGGGACTATTAAATTACTCACAAGCAATTCCTTTAAAATAAAACAGGATCACACTTACGAAATAAATCTCTTCGGACTAAGTTTCTCGCACATAGGACTAAAAGAAAATAATAACGTTAATTAAGGAGTGACTGTCATTACACTAATTCACATCAAGTTGGAACATAAAACAGTGAAAGGATGTTACTTACTGGTAAGTCGAATTTTTTGTGCCCCATATTTGCGATTTGACACTGGGGTGGACATTTTCACTGGCTTTTAAGAATCATTGCAGTTTCAATTTTTATTTAAGCCGTAAATTACGTTTCTGATGTATACACTTACGACCACCATTTTTCTTTCCTTTGCTAACATTCATTTTACAATAATTGGTATACTTGCCAGTTGTTAATATATATTGTGGTTGCTGTTGTTATTTAGTTTCTTTAGATTAAAATTTTTATATCGAAATCTTTTTTACAAATAAAAATAATATAAATATAAATAAAATTTGATCAGTGTAATGTTATAGAGATATTCAACTAGTAACTTCTGTTCAAATTTGTTTAATTTTATTAATTTATCTGGATTTTACAGTGCTTCGAAGTTGACCGGGTTTCTGAGTATTGGTAAGTATACGATGAAAACAAACCATTAGATTTAATTTTTCTATATATTTTTTATTCGTATAATTGATTATTTTCTTAATTTTCCTATATTATTATTAATTTATTATTACAGGCGCGTTTTCTTACATGGTATCCCCAATAAGCCAGCCACGGATCATTTTATAAAAAGTATATTATGGTGTAATATATAAAGTACTTTTTATATACACTATAAAGATATTAATATATTTATGGGGAATTTGTCATGCCTCATGCTTAAATGTACTAGGATCCGTCACATGCTGTGCAAGGCGGATGGAGCTGAGCGAAGCTATGTTGCGCAGAGTAATTAAAAAAAACTAAGAGATACTTAAAATAAAAAGACCCTTTAAAACTGACATACATATATATAATTGATATATATAATTTCAAAACATTCCACAGCTTAACTCTATGGGACACATTTTGACCATTTACTAAAAAACTACAATTGCAATTATCACTAAACTACTTCGCTGGGATCACCATGTCGTCCACAACGTTCCTGCAAAATATCAGAGCTGTAGGTTTAATTAGGAGGAGTAGCATTACAACGAAAAACACTTTACCAGTTTCGATCGCGTTTCGCTCAGCTCAATGACAAACCAAATCAATAAATTTATCGGTCGTGTGTATGACAAATTAAAAAAAACGTTCATCGGCATCGGCAGTTTTTATAACTTTCATTAAATAAATCGTTTCGGTAATAAAATTACACTCAATATTTTGGTGCTAGTAGCCAGTTAGTAACCAGGGTCTGATGATGCAGCTCGAAGATGGCCGTAGAAACTCAGTAATGAAGTGACATAACCCCATCGAAATTGAGCTCGTATGATTCGTCTTAACTAGTAGTTTGGTGCTAGATGACCATCTATGGTGTTGTGATGTAGCTAGAAAATGGCCACAGGAAATCGGTAATTAAGAAGCGCAACTTCATCGAGTCTGGGCTTGTATGATTCACCTTAACGAGAACTTTGATGCTAGATGGTAACCAGAGTCTGACGATAGAGCTGAAAGATGTCGATAAGAATTCGATAACTAAAAACATAATTCCACCGAATTTGGTCTTGTATGAGTCATCTTAACGAGTACTTTGGTACTAGATTGAAACTAGGGTAAAAAACGTATAGAGGAAAGTACCCAATAGGTATTAATTTCGCGGTGAGTTTACATAAAATGCGGCAAAATCTATATATAAATCTTTTGATTGCGTTGACATAGAAGCTTGTTTTTTTGCTATGCTGCAAGACCTAAAAGACATATATTTGATAATCACTTCAGCCTGATACCTCCAGGCGATCTCGAAATCGAAGGTCTGGACAAATGGACTACAAAGTGATGGTATAAGGATCCCGTTTTTACCTTTTGAGGTATAATCGGATCCATATACAAGGAACAACCGAAACCGGAACGAAAATTGGAGCATGTTCCGAATGCGCGTCCGTGCTCCGTGCCGGAATGGAGCAGCTGGAACATGTTCCTCATTTTTGCCGGAACGTAACATTACTATAGCAGCCTAGCAGGCATCATACACACGTGACACAACCGATAAATTGATCAATCTATTTTTTATACATTTATCGTTAAGATGTATGTAGCATAAGTTGTAGCCAAACGTTTCTGAAGAAAATGGCAAGCCTCCACAAGCGTGTAAACTAAACTTAATATCGGTTAATAATTTAATTGATACTTTATATTTTTTTTGTCATCATCTATTAATTATTGAATTACTATTGTTAAGCAAATTATTTATTTGCAATTCTACTTTCTACTCAATGTAAATGTAAATAACACAAAACAAACTAGATAAATATTATCTATTAAGCATTGTAATATCTATTTTAAATACATAGATTTAAGGCTTATTTTATTTTTTAAATCAAATGGACTTCTGTAGAATCATTTCTTTACAAAGACTGTACACATACACAAATACTTCTATATACATTACTATTAAGTATTATATTTATTGCCTATATGTTTGATAATAAATATAGTATTGATAGCAAGTGTTTGATTAGAGAATATGATAAAGAGTAGTTCGTGTGATGATATCTGGAATTTAATTTCAATTTATATTTATTAAATAAAAGGCAGTGAAGAGTGTGTTTCTAGTAGCTTACAATGGAACCTATCATTATTGTTCATGGTGGAGCAGGAGATATTCCTCAAAGTCGTGTCCAGGGAAAATTAAATGGAGTCAAAGTTGCAGTGATTGCTGGGTATAAAATATTGGAAAAGGGTGGCAATGCCTTAGACGCGGTTGAAGCAGCAGTTATTTCAATGGAAAAAGATGAATATTTTAATGCTGGTAAGTTTACCCTTGCAAAGAATTTCACTACAACTTTTTTAATATATGTAGTATAATGTTGAAATAATAATTACTCTACAGGGTATGGATCAGTGTTAAATTTGCGTGGAGAAGTAGAAATGGAGGCTAGTATAATGTGTGGACAAAAACTTGATGTTGGTGCTGTAACTTTACTCAAAGATTTTAGTCATCCCATAAGTATTGCTCGTAAAGTATTAACAGATTCTCCTCACTCATTATTAGGAAGTGAAGGTGCTAAGATATTTGCTTTAGAAAAGGTATAAACAACATTTTACTTCAATGTTTTTTTATTTTCTGTAAAAGTGTTCATTTTGCTGATTTCCTGTGTTTCCTTAGGGATTCCAGTCAGTTCCTGCTGAGTCTTTGATCAGTGATAATGCAAGACATGCATTGGAAGAATTTTTGAAACATGGAGAGTTAGGGAGAACTGAAATAGGAATGAAAAATGAAGTAAGCTTTCTATGTAATTAATAAAAGATTGTATTTTTTTACTTTACATTGTATCCTGTTTAAAGCAGGTATTTTTTACATTACTAGACTGAGAAAATAAAAATCATTAATTCCCCTGAATGGGATTGAAACCCACACTGGTCACATTTACATCTGACTGTAAATGTGGCTTGTACCACTATGTCATATTAAATTCTAAATAGTTAACTTTAATATTTTATAGGGAGGAGTTGGCACTGTAGGTGCAGTAGCAGTAGACAGGAATGGGCATGTTGCTGTAGCAACAAGTACAGGAGGCATGAGTGGTAAAGCTGTTGGACGCATTGGTGATACACCACAAATAGGTAGTGGCACTTATGCAGATGATAATGTTGGAGGAGTTTCTACTACAGGTCTGTCTGTCTGTTAAATATACACAAAAATAAATAAACCCTTATTTGTGTAAATGTGTTAATATTTTGTGATCCATGTTATTTATAATTCACTTTATTGTTAAATCATAAAAGGTCACGGGGAGTCCATTTTAAAATACTGTTTAGCACACAGTATAATCAAATTAATGGAAAATGGAACCAACGCAAAAGAAGCAACAAAAACAGCTGTAAATGGTAATAACTTAGAGTTGTACGATATTTAATTATGTTTCATAAAGATGTTATAATTACTTTTGAATTTTACAGGAATGACTAAGCGTCTTGATAATACTGCCGGTGCTATAACATTATCGAAAGATGGGGATGTCGGTGTTCACTTTAGTTCTAATAGAATGTCTTGGGCATACATAAAGTCAAATAAAATATTTTATGGAATTGAGCAAAATGAAGTAATGGAGGCTGAATACAAATAATAAAACCTTATATGTTCACAAAGTAATATTATAAAATTTGTAATTATGCATACACACATAATATTTACATAATCTAAATATATTTTATTAATTGAATATATTTTCTAATTTATTATCACCATCAACTACTCAACATATAAGTTCTTGTTAAAACATTTCAGCTGAAAGCAGGAAATGGAATATATCAAGAAAAAAAACCATCTATGCAACAACAAAATTTCGACCAATCAATATATATAATGATAAATCCTCTTACTATGTTTAAATATTAAAATTTCTATGCTAAAATTATAATGTATTTGTATCCCATTTCTGTTTTGAGATTCATTTGCATTACAAGTTTGTATATTTATATTTTTAGAAATCCTCATAAAAATGGCAGCACGTAAAAATATTATATATATGTTTTTATTAATAACTAGCGACCCGCTCGCGCCTTCCCCGGTTAAACCACAGAATTATTTACTTATTACACTAAAATGATGTCCGTGTTTTAATATTTTGGATTGCCATATATGATTTCATATTTTTATCGCTTAGAGATTTTCCTTATAAATAAAA
>DWAN01000625.1:0-22229 GCA_018230445.1 Heliconius hewitsoni | reverse complement strand
TGGAAATTCATACTAATATCACTATATAACTTGGATAACACTCGTAGTTGCTCTTAATCCAAAATGAATGAATGCACACGCCCGCAAACTTAAATTTGTCAACTTTTTAAAATTGTACTTCCCTAATCTACAATCATAAAAATTGTACAGAAACCACAGACTTGCCTAGCTTTTTTTAATGCTCACAATAAATATATCACGTCGTCGTAGATCCATTCAGCCCGACCTTAATCGTTATGTAATTAACCTGAGTTGAGAATTCTATACAAAAAATAGAACTTTAGAGCAATTCTGCAGAAACGCTACCGCATTTAGTTTTACTTTTGTTTGAGAACACTTGAAAGTATTTTGTATATTCTTTTCGTAAACTTAATTCATTTAAAGTGTAAGTAACTTAAATTGTAAAGAGTTATTGCTTTTAAAAATATATGCCAAATAGACTATTTCTTCCTAAAAGATAAAAAATGCTATATTTTTTTATTGAGTCACAACAGGACAGCGCAGACTGCAACTTCCCACTATTAAAGATAAATTATTTTTATTTACCTACTCTGGCAAACTAAAGCACGGCGTTGAGTTCCGCTACTCAGTACGTTATAAACTACTTAACAGAATATATATAAAATGTTTATTAAATACGTCACCTATTAATAATATTGTACTGTATCTTTAGCCCGCTAATTTCATTAAAAAAAGAAAAAAAAGCAACTGTCATAATAAATTGCAGTATAATTACATCAGCTGCGATCTTCCAAACGTTTACTGAAGTTATATTACATTTTTCATGTCAAGGATATTTATAATTTCCTTAAATTCTTATATTGCTAAAAATATATACAAGGCAAAGCACGGCATTGAATTTCTGCAATCAAACCGAAATATCTTGAAAATAGGTTGATGCGTTTGGAATGAAGTGTCTTAACACTAGGTTCCCTCTGCCTAGTCGGATTTTCTTGTATTAAAAAATCATGAAAAATGTCGAAGAAATTGTTAAACTTATCATAAAACAATTTAAAAAGGCTAAAAACATGACTATTTCAATGTAAAAAAAAGTTTTCCTGTAATACTAAAAACCGTTTTCAGGAAACATTCATTAGATCAAATCGAATCAGCTTTACGCTGCATACTGCACACAGCTGAGTAGGCAGAGGGAACCTAGTGTTAAGACACTCCATTCCCCAATTTCCGCCGAATTCGTGTTGAGTAGCGCAACTCAACGCCGCGCTTTGCCTCGATAGAACGAAGTAATGGAAATACAAATTAATAATTAACTATTCTAAGATTTTTTATACCAGACGCAAACATGCTAATATAGATATTATAACAAAATAAAAAACAAGTTCTATAAATAAAAATCAATAATTCACCACTACAGTTCCGAAGTCTAAGTGAACACATAATAAAGTGCATATTTTAGTGTATTTGAGACTATTTTGGTGCAACTAATACCATTCTGAACTAGGAAGTAAAACTAACATTCCTACAATATGAGGATACAACATAAATTCACAAAACTGGGTTATTACCCCAAAGCTATGGCTTAAAAAGACATTGACTATTTTATGCTATTATAAAAAAAGTCTGTAAAATTGCTATTATAAAAAAATTATAATGCTATGAAACATGATCACAAAATTAGGGATGTTTTTTTATTTCTGACATAGAGATTAGAGCTTGGTGGAAGTGAGTGCTATTGCAGATTTCAAAACAGACTTAATTTTAAGCCCTTCTACATATATAGACAAAATGTGGTGTTGGCCTCTGTTACTCAACATACAACCTCTCGAAAACCAGATGAAAAGCATGGAATGGAAAGCCTTACCATCTTTGCCTACCCAGCTATATGTATGAATCTAAAAATAAACATGAGAGCTCGAGATGCAGGGGCACAGGCATGCAACTGTAAACACAACAGTTTGTTTGTTTGATTACCATTAGAGGAAATGAAATATTTAATATTTTCATACCCTTGCTTTGGTAAGAGGTAAAGAGTACAATGCGAAGCTAAAGAAACAGAAGCTTGAACAGTACAGCTGAGTGTTAATGCGATTTTCAGAGTGAATGGTGAATCTATAAACTGCTAAAAAGTTACTTTTTCCTATCTTAATATCATCTTCCAAAACGCAAGATGCAATACAATCACAAAAAAAATCATTACAAAATTAGTAAATAATTAATGACAGAACACTGAAAAGATGAATTTGAAACCAGGTCTTGTTTGCAAAACATGTGTTGTTTTTTTTTTAAATATGAAAAAAAATCCTAATTTAATATTAGGAGGCTGTTAATTAGTTACACTCAAGAGTCATCTATTATATATTATTTAACCAATATTTCTTTGATGATATCTCTAAATACAGTATTTTAGATTTAAATAGAAAAGTATAAACTATTATTGCTAGACAAATTAAAGAAAAAACATGTATAACTGTTTAAAGATGGGTTAATTTTATAATTATAAAATGTATAACAACAAAAACATGCTTAACTATATGTGTGTCTTGAGGATTTAACTAAAATGATATTAAATTAAAAATAATTACTATAACTTATTTCCTTAAGTAAAACAATAAATTTATTAGCATCAATAAAAATAATTAAATACTTTTAAGATATGTGAAATTTTCAATAAAAATGATATAAAAAAATATTACATATTCTCTTAGACATTCACACAATATAATTATATAGTAGTTGCATCCTCAATACAGAATGGAGATATGTAATGATAAAGAAAGCCTTACTATCCATATTATTGAACTGAAAATATCTAAATTATATAAGTATACACTTCTATTCCTCACTTTCTACAATACTCTGAGAGATTGTGTGATAAGTGATGGAACTCAATATCATGCTTTGCTTTGTTACCACAAAAGAGAATTTCCTCTGGTGGAAATCAAACCCACAACCTGTCCTATTTACAGTTGCATGTGTGTATTAGAAATAAATTATATATTAGAAATATATTATATTTAAAAAAGTATAGACCATTGTATCATGTAACTGTACCCATAATGATTGTGGGTTTGATTCATGCCCAAATCAATGGTAATATTATATTTTTGTTAACTAACTTCTGATAATCTGACATAAGGATTCTTCACTTTCTGCCTAGTTACTGACATTAATGTTAACTGAGTGGTAGAACCCAATTTCACTATCTATCTGACCAGTTAGAAAAAAAATATAGCTATAATATATAAATTTTAATTAAAAATCCCAGTAAGGCTTTCTCATTAAAAAAAGAAAAAATCAACAAAACAGGAACCCATACAAACATACAGACAACATAGAGACAGCGACTAGCCGCTCACATTCTGACCGCAGAGGAGCCAGCCATCAGAGCACACGCCAAACACTCTTCTCATCCTTTTATTATATAATTGTAAATAATATTGGTTCAAATTGCATTAATTTCATTTGAAAATCACTTTCTGACTTCATATAAAAAAGATCAAGAAATCACTTTAAGAATTAAAATGTAATACACCATTCACCAACAACAACAATAATTTTAATTTATTATACCTATATAATTTTAATAATAATATCTTTATTTTTATTTTTTGCGAAATCACTTTTAGGAATTATGCATTTCTAATGGCGATGGCAAAAACATATACAGCCTTCATAAAGTAAACTAATACACCACTTTATTTTATAATCGACGTATTGATTTACAATTTGGCACCAAAATTGCATTAAAATAATGCATTTCACGATTCACTGAACGATCGCTACCGAAAACGTTAAAAAGGAACACAGTGTTTCGTCACTTAAAACAATATTTACAGAAATGGTACTCAACATAAATAACTGAACTCACTTTGTACCATTCGAATTTTATAAAATCTTTTGGTTTTAGACGGTTTCTTATATATAAATATATTATTAGCTATATTTATATTAATAAAAAGCGTTTTAATCTTTATAAATTAACGCAAATCGCAACCGAGGAACATAATTCGATTTGACAGCGCTCCCCTCTGCCCCGCGACTGGCTGAACGCGGTCGATTGTGGTGTTGCTAGCGTTCCATATTTTACCCTTGTTGATGCGAAAATAATCGAAAGGAAAAAAAATATTATATGCTCTTATAAAATTTTACATTTTTCTAATAAAATAGCTATTACATTTGTATTGTTTAAGTTATAGTATAATGTTGTATCGTGTTACAAAAAAATAGTTGCAACATTTTTATGAACACGTTATGAAATGAATACATAAAAATATATGTACTGTAAAAATTTACTCAAAAAAACTAATCAAAAAATATTAATCAAAACATTTTAACAAAATATTGCATAATAACATAAATCGTAATTACCATAACAAAAAAAAAACAAACACACTTTAGGTACAAAACACGCAAAGGATGTAAAGCGTAAAGCCACGACGGGAAGTAAAGCAATTATAAAACTTGTTTGATATCCGTCCACGTTGAAAGCGACGATTCGATTCGCGTCGAACCACTTATATCGATTAAATACTTGATATATTAATTGCTGACATATATTAGTAACATACTTTATTAAGTATTGTTTTTTTTTAATAATTATTATTGACGCGATCGTACTGCTCTTGAATAGTCACTCTGATCAAATACATTAGTTATTAGTAAGTAGTAGTAATCTAGTAAATTTAATACTAGTTACTATTTAAGTTAATAGTCACTATTAAGTACAACATTAGTAGAATCTCAAGTGTGTAAAATAGTCATTTCTACTCCACATTTGTGCTATATGCCTGGCTAACTTAATTCGAGGCTATTGACTTAGGATTAATGTTTAGATTATTTATATTTCTTCTACTAGTTTAGAAAATTCTCCTAGCAAAGCGAGTGCAATGATGGATAGCGTAACTGAGTTAAAACGAGCAGAGAGTAGAGAATAGAATAATTTATCACAAACTTTTCTCTAGCACTTTACACAATATGGCTGAGGTTTAAAAATACGAAAAGAAATAACTGTGTATCTACTAAAACTAAATGTTAATTTAGAATCAAAGGAAATTTTATTAAAATTTATACAGCCAACATTTTATAGGCGAGTGCGTGTAACGTCCCTATTTTTATCCGGTGTAGCTAAAACCATCCGGAATGTGTCACAATTTTTTATACAAAATTTATATTTATATTACAAGCATTATAAATAGTAATAAATATGATATAATAAATATGATATGTAAGATATGTAATATATGAAAATTATTTTTGATCTGATGAAACACACTTGATTCTTTACTCGATTCTTCGATTGAGAAGCTGTAAACCAATAATATTGGTATGTGATTCCATTCAGGAGACACTTGATATTAAAAATATAGACTCTATTATTAACTAAATAAAATATTATATACTGAAATATTTAACAATATTTCTCCGATCTCTGGTGGAGAGTACTATAATAATGAATTATTATTATAAGTAAAACCGCATACAATACAATAGTAAAGATATCAATTAAGCGAACATATTGCAAGCATGTGGCTTCTGACGTAATGCTAGTGGGAAGACATCGCGTTCCGGGCTATTAGGATTCACACCCTAAGGTCACATGATCTAGCTATAAGGACAACTTAATAAAGTGTATTATTTACGAATTATTTTCCACCTTATGCTGGATGTGAGAGGTCACTCTGTCTTCTACTTTCCACCCATTTAGACTCTTTGCGTGCCTCACTACACTAGTAATATAAAAAATAAGTATTCTTGTAAGTGTTTAAGTACATTTCGTTTATTAAAATGCATACCATTCTCATAAGAAATAACCATTTTTCCAATTCTCTAAAAGTATAAGTAAATATGTAAATAGGGTATTTTAAAATTTACCTTCTTGTTAACAATTTAAATTAGGATAAACAAACAAAATAAACCGTTTCTCTTGCGCAATAGCGGAGCAGTTGGGGAGTGCGTGACTGACATACATCACCGTGCTTGTGGATTTGATTCCACTGAAGAATGCGTAAATTTTAAATTGATTATTATTAGTTACCCCGTGAAATCTACATAAATATTATAAAGCCGTCTGTTTGGTTGAATGTCATATTGTCCGAAACTACTAATTCGAATTGCAAATAAATCTTTTAGTTTGGATAGTCATTTATCGAGGAAAGTTGTAGGCTGTATATTTATGTATATAATGTCGTGTCGACGTATTATCTACGATCAGAGTTAACTTCCGCACTTAAAATGTATCATGTATCATGTAAATACTCGTAATTATTTCAATTTGATATTTTGCAGCAAAATTAAACCTAGTGTGGAATATATTAGAACATAAATAATCTAAACAATTGTATTAATGTTGGTATGTATAATAAAAAATACATATCCCGTGTAAAATAAATATAACTGTTACCACACATTAAAAGAAATCTCTAACTATTTTGCTTAATAAATTAAACGGAACATAAACTAAAGTACTAAATCCAAACACGTACAAGAGTTATTTATGACATAATTAAGAATTTAATAGACATATCATTTAACACAAGATAAGTTAATTGCAGTAAATTACCGTATAAACTGAAAACATAGCTCTAAATCTTTAACCAGGATGATTATAACGTCGTCACAATCATAATTAAGTGGTTAAAATGACGCACTATTAAAATATTTTTTTATTTGAAGAAACGCAAGAAAATCTGCCAAAATATGACTTCAATTTCCGCAAATTAAAAAAATATTTAAGGGCTCTCAGAAAATCGGGATTTTAGATTTGTTAACTTAAACTAATCCTACTTTGTAATAAAAATCGTTATGTTAAAAAAATACCTTTATATACTTTGTCGTTATCTATGTTTACTTTTACGGAAAAAAGTATTTAGTTAAGAAACACATTCGGTAGCAGTATGTTGCCCGTATGGTGACAGAAATAAATTTAATCGAAAAACAAAACCATAACACTCTAATTAAATGACGCAACCGATTAACAAATAAGATTAGTATAATAGAGTAAGAGAGACAGATATAACAGATTGGATATATAAATAAAAAATAAACAAGACGTAAAAAATAAAAAATATCAAAATATATAGAAACTAATGAGAAAGGCAATCGATCCAGCAACTTGCACATAATTTCTTAATGGGCGTAAAACTGGAGATTAACTTCGCTGCGTTATTCATAATATAATATTATGTATGGAAAATATAAGTAAAAAAGATATATTATAAGAAACATTGCAGTTTAAGTATCATATTATTTAAAACGATATTTAAATTCATCACCGTTTATCTAAAATACCTTAGTTTTTAAAAGACTATCCCTGACTATTAGGTATTATATTTGGGGTCACGGGCATACTCATATAAAATTTATTAATACATCAATCAATGCGTCGTCTGTCAGTGCGTGGGTAGAAACATTGTTGGGATTCAATTGAACAGATGCACATACATTGTTTTGTTAAATTATCTTTATTAATATTATTTAATCTCCCACAAAGAATCAGAAGGTAACTATTGATATAATATTTAATTATTTATTAACTTGAGTTGCTATATTACTACAAGTAATATTAAAGAATATTTATCAATATAATATGTAAGCTGTAAGCGCGACTGGTTGTGGGTTCGATCCACACTCGAGGAAATCAAATATTTATTTAAATGATATTTCCACTTCTTCGCTCTGGTGTCGCGGCGTTAAATTTCGCCACTTAGCATGCAATGCCCCCCAAATTCGACGGAAAATGGGGAACGAAGTATCTTAACACTAGGTTCCCTCTGCTTGTCCTGGTGTATGCGGGATACAGCGTGAAGCTGATTTTAATTTCAATATAATATGTTTATTCTTAATATTTTTATTAAAATATCTATTTCTTTTAGCTTCATGCTGTATCCCACACATAGCAGAGAACCAGAGGGAACCTGGGAACCTAATGTTTAGATATTCCAGTCCTAGATAGGACACTTCAGTTCCCAACTTTCCACCGTATTCTTGAACTTATTAAAGAGCGAGAAAATGATAATTAAGTTATAATAAATATTTCATTCCCCAGCGGGAATCGAATCCACAAACGTGGCGAGGCGTGGCGTTTATAGTTCGTTGCACGCTTGTGCTTCATTTTTTAAATTTATTTTCTTTTCTATGTCAACTTAATTCTAACCTTGCGTGCAAGTTTGTAAATTTTTAAAACAAGGAAAATCCCAAGTCCTTTGTATTTTTAAAATTTTGTTTAGTCAGACGCTGTTGCATCATTTTGTATGTATTTACTGAAAGCCAAATAAATGTAAACGGTTCTTGGAAATAAATGTGACTTTAAAATTAATTAAATTTTAAACACTTACCTGCGTTTTGTTCATTGTTCTATGATAGAAATGAATAAATAAAACTAAAAAAGGACTCGAGCAAAAACAAAATTCATCATAATTATATTTCTCCTGCGCGTCAAAATTTAAACAAAGTTACTCATTACTAAGTCTTCTCTATAATGACATTTAAAAATCGTTAAGATCAAATATCTTATTACATGGAAAAAAATGTTCAGTAGATATATTTAGGAGCAGCGTCTGCCATCTGACCTCCCGAGATACATCTGGGAGCTTTCTACCACCATATTTTTAACACTTTTCAGTATTGTACTGGTTTCTTGATACTCTTACCCACCTTGAAATAACAATGTCAGATAGTTATGCTGGTAATGAAACGTGAACTGGTTTTTTCTCATTAAGAGACACTATTTATTAACTTAAGTTGGTAGAATCTAATATCAAAAAATTATACTATATAAAAAAATTGAAAAATCAATAAAAGCAGGAAATGCCGAACGTAATTGGTTAATAAAATGGAAAACCCCTAACACAGATAATCATCAATGGGGAAAATTATTATAAAAATAGGGTAACACTGACAAGGTATACTTTTGACATAATATACCAAAATAGTTTTTAATTCAATATTTTATTAATTTTACTTTAGTATACATCGAGCTAGGTAAAGAGAAATACTATCATCTCAAAAGACAAGATAACTAAGACACAAGACAAGATAACGCCTATAAAATATAGAATTAAGTATGAATTAACATTTTCCACAGGTTCGATTCTCACTAGGGGGAATGTGTTTATTTTCGTTTTCTCGTTGCGCCATTTTACACTCAATATATCTACAAATGACTGAAAAGTAGGAGACGGATTGGCTTAACGGTAGGCTCTGGCTTCCCTGACACAGGCAGGTTAAAATCTGTATTTGTAAATACCTCATTATACCTCTATATATATCTTTTGTATTAAAATGTGTCATGTTTCATACCCAACTGTTATATCTATTTGACCATACGAGCGAAGCCACAGATAAAAATTAGTAAAAAAAGCTTTATGCACATTATTAACTTTAAGTATAGTATAAGTATCGCAAGTTTCGATAACAATAGCCACTTCAGCATGTATGGCGAATCCTTTTAGCCGTATCTAGTGAGGTCAATCGCCTCGCTCCCAGCTAGGAAGTCAGATTAGATCGATTTTGTATAGGCTGTCTAGATTTGAAAAATCTATAAGTACTTATATTACAAAACCTGAAAAGTTTGGTTGATCTTAAAAAATACTGGCTCTAAATAAAAAAATCATGGAGCAAAGACAAAAACGTGTGACTATAAACGCGACACAGGTGGGTTCTATTCCCTCCCACTAGAGGAAATGAAATATTTAATATTTTAATTTTTTCGCTTTGGTGTCGAGGTAAAGCGCGGCTCAGCCACCCAACAAGCAAGGCAGTGCCTTCAGAATTTGGCGAAAAGCGGAGAGAGGAGTGTCTTAACACTAGGCTTCTTTTGCCTAACCTGCTACTAAAAAACCATGCTAGCGTAACTATCTTCTGCAAGTATCTATATATAAAATATAACACAATTATTATTTTTTAATTACTTAAGTATTACTTCAGGAACAGTGAACCTAGTATCAAAATACTCCATCCACTTTTCACCCAATTATCTACAAATTGCATGTTAAGTTGCGGAACTCAAAGCCGTACTTTGTCTTATACAAAACTAGGAAATGAAAACAATAAATTACTCCGGGAGCCGAACCCACAACCGTCACGATTATAACCAAACGCGGTGACGATATCACAGTTACACATATAGAAACTAATATAATTTAAATAAACAATGTATAAAGTGTCATATTACTATTGATGCGATAACCCGATGTATATGTATGTATTAGACAATCGCTGACATAACGTCTACACAACAGGTACGATAAGGACAATGGCCCTTTCATAATTGTTTATTCTTTGTGTTTTTTTTGTAATAACAAACAGCACAATTGGGATTTGTATGATCGACTAGTTTTAACCTATTTTGTATGAAACAACACAGTCTAAGTGCGAGAGGTAACTCTGATTGCGGCGGGTCAGAGTTAGCTCCTGCGGCAGGTGGTGTCCAGTGGGTTACATTGAATATACTATTGCTTTCCGCGATAAATGGACTGTCCCAGACAATAACAATTGTTTCATTCAAACAACCAATTCCCGAGATTAGCTCGTTTAAACAATCAATTTTTTCAGCTTGAGAATATCAAGTATAGATATAAATACAAGGTCATATTAAACATTAAGCTATTAATATTAAATAAAATTCAAAATATTTTGATATCTAAACCATGAAGACCTGCATTTAACTAGGCAGGCCGGTATCTAGTATCAACATAGTAAGATAGTTGGTGTGAAAGTCGTCACGTAGTGTTGGTAAATATTAATGCAACTATGATTCACTCGAGGCCGTCGTAGCGCAGTAGGACACTATCTGAATGTAAACGCGTTGCTTTTGGGTTCGATACATATTCTAGGGAATGATTATCTTTTTGAGTTCCGTCAATCACCACGCATTGTCTGTAAAATCACACAGGCTTAATAAAAAGTTAAGTGTGCCAAGAAATAAATAATCACCAAAACCATTTCCCAGCCATTTAGATTTGTTAAATGTTCTCTTTAACGCAGTTAAAAGTTAATCTATAATTTTAATAAAGGCATTCCTTTGACTTTGAGGTCAATTCAATCTTAGAACCGCCTTAAATTTTGCGAAACAGTTAATATTTAATACTAAATTTCGTATCAACTTAACAATAACCGAATTCAAAGTAAGTTTTTGCGTTATCTAACAGTTATGAGATATTTCTATAAAAAACGTGACAAAAACTTTAAGTGGCCATTGCTGGCGTTACACTCAGAAAAAACGACATCAACAGTTAAAGAGGTTTTAAGTTATGGGTGCACTGGGAATATCGAAAGTAGTCAAACCTAATAATACTCAATTTAATACTTCAAAAAATTTATGAAGCTAGTAAACAAACATTTAGAAAATCCATTAACAAAATATATTCAATTTAATACAATTAAATAAATAAAAGTTAACACATAACAGGGTAAACAGAGGGAACTTAACGTCGTGAGGCTCCGATCCCCGCTTTCTATCTAATTTTAAGACGTATATATTCAGAAAGAAAAGGACGAAGAAGAAGAAGGGAATTGACGTAGTTAAATGGTGTAAAACTGCACATGAAGGTGTTTAGTTTACGCTTAGAAGAACTTTTGACAGTATAAAAATATTTTTATTTACAGAAATATATAGACAGAGGTCTGATTACGCTGTGTTGTTAAAAAATTCTAAACACAATATCTCGTCTTGGCAAAGAGATGAAAAAAGTCCCGCCTTGGCGAAATTTTAGTCATACAGTGTCCCGCTATACCACAAGCGTATACATTTTTCAAATGTATATTTGAAACCAAGTGTACCACCATCTTTACATTATAAATGATCGCTGCACAGTAGTTTCTGACAAGTGATGCGTGTTCGAGACGCGATCTGCTTCATTAAAATCTTTCCGTAAACAAGAAGGCATTATACTATTGATTGATTTGTAATATTTGTATATTTTGAACCAATATATCTATAATATATTTTAAAATCTTATATTTTTGAGTGACTGACAGACTTGCACAGCGCGGCGTAGAATGCTGAAATTTGTAATGTAGGATTCTTGGGAAGTCTTGAGGATATATATATAAAGAGAAGATACACACTTTAGCGCCGGTCAAGGTTCCTTTTCGATGCGATCTAATATTCTTATACGATAAATATTCTTATATCGTGATTGGACCGGAACGACAGTACCTATGAATGCTATCCTTACTCATATAAGAATATGGTTAACGGATCGAGAACGCACCGTAACTGGCATTATAGTGTGAATCTTCCTTACGAAAGAACGGGGAACGGGGAAGAACAAGATTTTAAATTTAGTTTTACATACAAACGATACAAAATTGCGGGCTACAATTTGTACCTTATATAAACTTTCTCCGCTCTCTTGTCCATAGATACTTTACATAAATATTCTATTATATTCATTTATATAGAAAATAATGTAGTTAAAAAAATATACTTTTCATATTTTTTTAAACATTTTAAAGTGTTAATCCACAGTATGGCTCAGTGCGCCTGGTCAGTTTCCTGGAGGCGCGGGTTCGAGTCCCGCTACGTTCAAATTTTTATACGTTTTCTAATTAAGTATTTACTTTTCATATATATTTTTTTGCTTGGTGTACCAACTGCTACAAGAAAATATACAAGCTTAAGCTTCATATACAAATGTAATCTTTAACATGAGTGGTTCTCTGGCACAAACACAAATCCTCTGAATAGTTCCACTATTCAAGTCCGGTCTCCATCCTGAGCACCAGCTCGATGATAGCACATTATTGTATTGTGACCTACGTTACGTATATACATATATTTAAGTTCCATGGTGATACAATTATAGCAGGTAGGTAAAATGCTGGTAATTTCTTACATTTTAGTATCGTTACTTCGATCTGTGTATTTTACATACCAATGTACCAGCATACAAATATATAATTATACACAGATACTCTCCAGGTACAACAGCACACACAACGCAATACAATCAATGTACGTCAGTATTTAAAATGCAAGAGGATATGACAAATGTTTCACCTTCAAACAAATACATAATATATAGATTCTGGCATTCTAATGAGAATTGTGGTCATTACGATTCATAAGTCCATAGTGGAACCACGTCTGACTGCAAAAAGTCAAAAGTTGGGTGGAAATTGGAGAAGAGATTGTATTAATTCTAAGTTCTTTCTGCTTACTGGGTAGAGAAATAAATTATTTTTAATTCCCCATTCTGATAACACAAATTGTTGAATTGAGTTGAGCCACTCACCACGCAATGTCAAATTCAAAACAAAAAACTGGCTAAATTAATATTAGCATATATTATAAAGCTGAAGAGTTCGATCTATAAAACGCGCAAATCTCAGGAAATATTGGTTCTAATTGGAAAAAATCTGAAGTCATTTTTACCAAGGAAAATGGTGTTATATCACGTTAAGGTTCTGTTGTAGCCCACTTGCCTGTGGTCAAAGGCTAAGGTACTGTGGAAACTAAGAATGTTTCATTTGTCATACACACGGTTTAAGTCAGTTATCCTTAGACCACGGGGACAAAGCCGCAAGTAGCAGCTAGTGTTGCAAAAAATCGATCTAACAAGTCATTCCTTTCAAGGTCCTTTGACTCACAATCAGATAATAAACTGAAAGGTCAAAGTGGACTTACTCATTAGACGTTCAAAATGCAGGAGCACTTACCGTCATTACCTATGACAGTGAAGGTCGCGAATACAAATCTCGTTTGAGCCAGAGAGGTTTCTAATCGATAGATTTTAGTAAATCAAATATTAATACATTATAAGTATATTTTTTTATTTCTTTAAATCAATACATAAGAATTTAAAAGTGATCTCAAAAAATTGTCATAAAAAGCAATATATAGAATAGTGTTTACCCAATTAAAACGGCTCCTGTTGTTGTAGGTAGCATAAACTCAACACCTTATACTCGTATTTGACATATGTATACCAAACAAAGTGCTTCCTTGTTTTATGTCACTTGACACGCCGTATCAGCTAATTGGACGGAGAATGGAGAGATATATAACACCTTCTCTATATTACAGCAGAGCAAGTAAAAAGTTTTTTTTTAACATTTCGTTTACAGTTGCGAAACTTGTTTTGTTAATCACAGAGTAAATGAATGAAAAAAAATCCCCTAATACGAGCTCAAACACTCTTTATAACAATTTTCTCAATAAAAATACGTATTCTAACATATAATAAAATAAGTGAAACCATATCATTTTCACTGTTACAAAACGAAAACAAGAGTTTACGGCTGTCATTAGACAATCATCGGCTAGACATGAGTCGTTTCATTTTATATCTGCATATCGATTTTGCCGAGAAATGGGGAAAAAACAAAAAGCTTAACAAACATTTACAATGATATTTAAGAAAAATAAGTATCCTAGTGTTAAGAGACTCCGCTCCATAAAGATAATTCCGTTCCCTACTTCTGGAATCATTGCGAATTTAGTGGCGTTACTCAACATCGCGCTTCGCCTCGATACTAGGAAAAGAAAGTATTGAATACTACGAGGAAATTAAATATTTCTATAGTGAGATATCTTAAATAAAAAGATAAATGACAAGCAAAAACAATACCCAACACTGACAACACCATGACATTTGATTTCACGGATTTGTCTCGGCGAAAGTGAACGTAGCGGTTCGTTATTACATAGATACTGTGATTCATTTTACACTTTGCACGGTTTGATATTATATGCATATTGCATATATCATTGTAGTGTTCTTTTATTATTTTGTGGATAGTAAAATAACTTTAATTTTATTTATCGACTAGAGGCCGCCCGCGACTTCGTCCGCGTGGAAATCCTATGATAACGTAACAATATTATATAATCCCGCGGGAACTCTTAATAGTTATTTAAAAAAAATTGAAGTCTTATTTCACACTTAGGAAAGAAAAATACCTAGTAATTTTAATTTCCCAACAGAGATGCAACATAAATAAATTGTAAGCGCGCGTATAAGAATTTCCTCTAGGCTTGATGAGAACGCGCGGACGATTTTCAACAGGCGCGGGTTCAAATCCCGCTACATTCAAACTTTCATACGTTTTCTAAGCTAGTAACTAAGGGATAACTGTGTCAACTTTCGAATTCGAATCAGTACTTCCTGCGATTAACGCTTGGGTCTTTAGTTTGATAATATTAAATATAGATTAGATTCTTTTTTTGATAAAAAACTATAAACCACATAGCATCAGACAACTCAGAGTTCCATCATCAAACTGATGGCTTCTAATCACGACAAACTGGTAATCATATTATAAAAACAGTTAAAAAGTAAGAAACATTGCGATTATACAATTTTCATTTCACTGACTGAACGAGATTTAAAATTATATATAATAAAATCAAAAGCTACGTATATCCGGCTTGAAATAATTTAAGAGGCGAGTTGAAAACTAAATTGATACGTATAGTTCTAAATGCAAACTCGTGTTTAAATTTAATAGGAGTAGATAGTGCGTGATTATGTGTGTATGTATGTCTGTCGTACCTCCCAAATGGGGGAACCGATTTCAGTTGAGTCTTTTCTTGTTTGAAAGGTGGCTCAAACGAGTGTTTTTAGCCAACAGATTATAATTCAAAATTAACTGGAATCACTCTATGGGTTCATATCTATCCTATTACTCTCTGGAATAAGCGGCAGAATACAAAACAAATACGGGAAGTATGATGCATGGTCGTATCTTTGGATTACGTTGCCTTATATTTTTTTTCTGTGCTAACTTTTTTTTCTAATGAGGCACGGAACCCTAAAAATCATTAACAAGACAGGCTTTGCCTTTTATTATTATGAATATAAATATTCCGAATTCTAACCTACAACCACCGCTTCAATCAGTTACATTCCAACTGTGCTATTATTACATGAATCATTTAACAGTTGTGATGAAAACTAAATTGGTGTAATTCAAACAAGTGCGGAAGTAAACCAGCGTTTAAATGTAATAAAACTAGAGCTACTATTTGTAACTATAGAGCTACATACTATAATAATGGTCATATTCTACAATTTCTGACAAAAACTCAAAATCATATTCAATCATTCAAACAAACAATCATCGATTTTTTATTAGGTCACTATAATTCTATAGGTGCGATATATACCTTTTTTTAAAACTCTTCCGTTACTCAGTGACTGTGGACAACGCACAGACCAATCTACTGAGACTTATAAAGTTGAAATTTGCCATGTCTACATACATAGGTTGTGGAGTGTAGGGGAGCATTACGAAAGAAAAACAATCGACATTCCTACGGGAACGTGAAAAAAAAATCTTTCGTTTTTGTATTAGTTTGCTCTTAATCAAAATTAAAGTAATGAACAATGTAAAATAAACATGTTTGTTTATTTTTTTTTTCGGAAGCCGTCGTGGTGCAAGTGTACAAAAGCGGGCGACTGTAAACGCGACGGTTGTGAGTTTGATTTCCGACTTCTTCCTGATACTGAGGGAATGAACGGGCTGTCTCTTAATCTCTTGTCTGTTATATGCGGGATACATGAAGTTAAAAAAAAAGATAATATTTTATATAAGGAATTGATAGTTAACAATCAATAGAAAGATAGATTAAAATATGTGAAGTGCTAAAATATTTTATAGATTATAAAATAAAGCAGCTAGTAGTCGGTTCATTTCCTGCGCCGTAACTAATACAAAATGAAGGCATGAGATAACGATTCTCAGTAATATGAATACTTAAGAATGTTGCCACTTTAGTGGAGCGTAACAGACTGGTTTAAAGGTGCAGGTAGTAACATTATCATAGATATATTAATACGTGAATTAAAAAAATATACCTCTTTTTAAAAAAATGTATGGAAGGAGTAGTATGAACTTTGGCACAGCTATAGTTTATATAGAGAAATAGTGCAGAACGCTAATATTTTAAAATAATGCATAAAAAGCACTAAGTTAGACAATAATAAATATAGCACAAGCTATAATATATTTTTTTCTGTATTTAGCTAGCAAGGTAGGGGAGGCAGGACAGGGTAGGAGGGAACCTAATATTAAGACACTCCGATTTCATTAATAATTTTTTGTTCTCCACTTTCTCGGAGTTGGGTGGTGAATTTAGTAATTTTATAATTGTTATTATATATTCCTTCGAAATAATCGAATAGGCAGTTGAACTCCCTTTCTGATTATTTCAACGCACTTAGAATGTATCAGGTGTCTACACAAACTGTATGTTATTTCCATTTGACCACGGAACAAAGCCGTAGGTAAAAACTAGTGTATAAACATAAAAAGCTGTAACATTAGTAGTTTAGTAGAAAGCGGACTAGTTAATAGGAAACCGGTAATGTGCAGAGGATGAGCTAAGAGTTGCTTTGCGACGTGATATTATGAAATTTAGTTCAATATTCTAGGTCTTGAGTTGTGGGTTTGATTGTCGCTTGGTATATTTTTTTAGCTTTCCGCTGTATCCCGCATATAGCAGGGTGGGCGGAGGGCCTCTACTCTTAGTTTTAAGACACTTCGACCGTTCCTCCATTCTGATAGGATAATATTTGTATCATCCAGGGAATATCTCCATATTGTTTTGTTGTATGCTTGTTTATCAAGAATATTCTTTCCTGTTTTTAAGTAAACGACTTAGGTAAAGAAAATAAATTAATGAAAACTTTCAAATATTACTGTGTTAAAAATTTAGCCAAAAGAATTGTTTTCATGTTTTCTAAATAGACTCCTATATTATAGACAGAAAGAACCCGAGATGGGCGACGGAGATTTTCAATGAATAAATTTAATCATAAACATTTTTCAGGGTGGAAATCGAACCCATAAAATGTAGTAGGTACATGTCACACACTTTCCCAATCACTTATTATAAAATAAAAAAAAATCGCTACAACGTAACAATAATCATAAAATCTAAAATGTTTAAACTTACATAAAGAATTACTTAATCAAGGCTGATGTGACTATAATGTCTTTAATAGCAAACCAGTTTTGTTACTCTGCGATATAACACATAGATTATTAGAGTTAAGTAAGCAGAGGGAACCCAGTGTTAACACATTACGCTCTCCATGCACTGCCCAATTTCGACACATTGCCGCCGCACATCGCAGGGTAGGCAGAGGGAACCTGGGAATCTAGTGTTAAGACACTACGATCCCGTTAATTGGCAAAAGTCAACGCGTGCTTTGCCTGTCTCGAGAGCCAAGAAACTCTACGACTGGTCTATTATCTATACTAATAAAAAGTATTTCCTATAATAAAAAATATATTTTCTCCGATAGAACGATAACAAAAGGTCACTCAAGTGCAGTGGATAAACACTACCGTATAATAGAACAACACACCTAGAGCAGGTTCTTTGCCCTATAGCGGTCACAATAACCAGCTATTGATCGAGCAGCTTGTCTTAAACCGGTTTCTAATGCTTCAATAGTATTTTTTTTATATATTTTATGAATTTACATTGTTTTTGATTAAGTAGTGATTAAACTTTTTTGAACTTAATCGAACCTTCAATCGTCACGTTTACAGTCAGACGCTGTCTTGTAAGGTTAATTAAGTTTGTTAATAAAATTAACAATATTATATACACTTAAACGACTATCCGCAATAACTGTTATAAGTAACAAGGCGTATTCATCAACAGCGTGTGGCCTTTGCTCCGACCGTTACAAAATAATGGAAAAACATTATAGGGAATAAACAGTGGTGAGTAGCTCTGTAGGTAATTATCATTTAAAATTGAATTATTTTAATATAGTATCTGAATTTAGCGTGTTGTAATAAGCTAACTAGTTGCAGCTCAGGTCATACGTAATATAATTAAATGGTGTCATCGCGCTGATCCGATGATAGAGCCAAGACATGAATTGAAGGAACCCTTCACCTTCAGACGCTACTCCAGTCGAGTTTGAAATTATATAATTTATAGCTCCGAGCATATTCTATAGTACGTGCACGTTACTAGAGCACGTTTTTTATACTAACATAATATTTTTTTAGCTTTACGCTGTATCTCGCACCTATTTTGTGGTAAAGAGAGAGAAATAAGTGTTAAGACACTTTCGTTCCCCAACTTTGCGTGTTAAGTGACGGAACCCAACATTGCGCTTTCCTTCGTCATCATCATTTCCTAGAGTGCAAATAGAATACACGACTTTCGAGTTCACAGTTACGCTTGTGGCTCTGCGCCACAACAGGCCTCACTATAATATCATTTAATTAAGTAGACGATGTGTTAAATACGTTCGTTTTTCACTTTTCACTTATTTTAGAGATATTTCATCCCAGGTTAATGAAGTTTGTTTGTAAAATTAACAGTATTATACATACGTTTGAACGGTTATTCGCAATAACTGTTATAACAACAAGGCGTATTAATCAACAACGCGTGACCTTTGCCTACGACCGTTACAAAATAATGGAAAAACTCTAGGTATAGGAAATGACAGTGGTAAGTAACCACATAATGGGTTAGCAAAAGGAACCTAGTATTAAGATATTCCGTTCTTCACGCACCGGCTTATTTACGAAATATGCGTATTAACAACGCGACGGCACCAACGAAAACAAATTATAAAAATAATTAATATTATAAACTTTAATTTGAAAATAAATCTGTTTCTTTAAGAAAACCAGATTTAAAATAAAAATACATAATTAAAATCAAATAATATACACAAAACAAGAAAAATGTTCACAAGCCAAGCCGTTCTTAAAGATACAATCGATACCTCACTATTTGCGCGGAACAACTCGACTCGGTCGAAAAAAAAACAAGTCATTTGACAACAATAGAAAATTTACTGTACATTCTGACTTGAGGCACTATGGGGAAGTAAAATGATTGACTTCATTTATTCTTTTTAGGTTCAAGCTGTATCACGTATATAGTGGTAACGTAGTGTTAACATACCCTATTCCACACATTCCTAACACGCTTCGTCTTGTCACAAAATCGAGGAAATGAAAATAATTTGTTCACTCGAGTGGAAATTGAAGCGAACGTGATTTTTTGCATTATTTAGTAGGTACTATGAATATAATCTCTTTAATTTTTCAATTTAAATGAAAAGTTCCGTAGATCAGCGCCTTTGCCTAAACAAACCCTTTAATTTTATAATATTTGCTTATATATGTATACAGTACATTGTAGTATTCATACCTCATTAATATATCATAACATTACCTGAATTTTATTATCAACCTTTGGAGACCTCTTCCAGTCCAATTTACCTGGAACAAAAGAAAAAATTAAACATAAAAGAAAATATTTACTTGGAAAACAAGCAAGAATTACAGAGTAAAATTAAAACGGTGGTAAATAAGAAAGTAAGTCGGTAAATACTTTTAAAGTCACAGTGACACCAACAAAGTGCGAAATGAATATATTTTCACTTATTTCATAGAAATCTGTGGTATTTTAGCGTTTCAAATAACTAATAAATTATTTTATATTTTTTACCCGACCGAGAGACACAATAGAGAGTAATGTGTTTATTAGTATATGTACCTACTATATTCTTATATTATGTTGTAGAGGCTAAAAAGATTAATTTTACATCAGTCGATTCGTTTTAGCTTTGCGACTGTCTATCTGAAAGTGAGGAACAGAATGTCTTAATACTGTTCACTCTGTTTAAAAGTCATACATTATTTTATTGTTACCACAATTTGGCAAACCTCACAACAGCCCGGCTAGCTCAGTCGGTAGAGCATGAGACTCTTAATCTCAGGGTCGTGGGTTCGAGCCCCACGTTGGGCGAAGTTTCTTTTTTACTTTTTCATTTATATTTTTGATTTTGTTCTGTTTATTTTAAATTTATTATTTAACTAAAAGAACAGCTTACTATTTTTATACGATAATAATTAACATTATTTTTTGATTTCTAACATTCATTACACAATGTCTCGAAAATTGGGCGGTGCGTGGGGAGCGGAGTGTCTTATCACTAGTTTCCCTCTACTTATCCTGCTGCCATATGTGGGAACAGCGTGAAACTAAACAAAAACCTACATATTATAAATTCATAGGTTGTCACCTTCAAAGTACTCCACTTGACCTCTTATCTAAAGTTGAAGACCGACACTGAACGAGTCAAGATGATTTATTACTTTATTTAATAATATATTATTAAGATAAATATACTATTATAACATTATTATAGTACATTTAGATATTTAGCAATAATATATATATACAAGTACGGCGTTGAGCTCCGCCACTTAGCTGTTGTAAGTGACGCAATCCAAAGATACAAGCGTTTATTATTCGTTTTGACGTGTCTTTTATAAAATTCGCGTCCTATAAATTAAGGAAAAAAATGCAAAAAGACAAGTTATGTATATCACGGAATATAAAACGATTCACTGAGCTTTCTTTGTTGAAAAAAATAAAATCTTTCCTAAAAATTAAAAAGATATTTTTTAATAACCAACTTACCTCATAATTAGACTAACAATCAATATGAAACAGCTAGAAGACTCTTGTATAGAGAACCCTAAAAATCCAGGCTCTCTTACTACTTTTAAGAAACTACTAATATAAAGACCATGGAGAGGTCAAGTGGTCCCACACTTTGTACGAAGGAACACTTAAGAATGTGCCGTTTTTTTGTATAAAAACGGCAAAAATCGCGCTTTCAACGTTACAAAGGGACAAATTATGTATAAAACGGCCTATGGATGGCCAGAGTGTATGAAACACAATAGCTGTTAGTTCAAATCCCACTCGGGTGAATGATTATTATTTAATTACCTAGTTTCCATTTCCCAAGTCTAATTCTGTACATTAAAATCTGAAAACTTGAACAAATATGACATTGAATTGGACATGACCGTCAGTCGTCCCCACTTCACCATGACGGGGCAGTGTCTAACGGTAGAGGCGACGATTGTGGGTTTGATTCCCACTCGAGGGAATAATGATATTTGATTATGCTATTTGGTAATTAATCTATATATATAATAACGTATATAATAAATCCTAACAGATCGGTCTTAATACACGAAATATATATAAAGGAAAAATTATTAGTGGTGTTTAATAACGTAATAGATCTAAAAACAAGGATTTTTTAAAATGTTCTTTGTTGTGTGTGCGTTTATTCATTCATGCTAATCTCAGAAACAAATTTAATTGCAGTTTCACTATTATATTTTGGCTAGCTTCCCTTAACTTTAACTTTTCTTTTCTATTATAATTGGTCTATAAAAAATGTCTATAAAATTGGTCTATAAAAAAGGTCCAAGATGGAAGGCTTGCTCGCAGCGACCCCTGCCAGCCCTTACGAGGGCTG
>DWAN01000624.1:0-22248 GCA_018230445.1 Heliconius hewitsoni | reverse complement strand
ACAGTAGATTCAGAGTTCTTAGCGTTTTAAACAAACTCTTTCGCTATATTATATTTGTATATATTCGAAATAATATTCAAAATATTTGTTTGTTAAAAAAAAAGGCATTTATTTAACGGCAAGTTCCTAAAACATTGGAACGACCATTTTCAGTGTACGTTTGTACGTATGGCGCTTGACATGAGAGCTTATCTTTGCTGTCATTTTATAAATCCACGTTTTTATATTTTGAGTATGTAAAATAAAATTTTAAAATATCTCTCTGCCAGCGACACCAGCACAATAATAGCAGAACATCAAAAAAGCTGTTGCTTATACTTTGTCCTTGTTAAATCATCCAGCAATTATGGAACATTTCTCTGTAGACCGAAAAGGGTTCGCTGGAGTCAATTCAATTATATTTTTGTGATTTTTTTTCTCGGCTTAGATAAAATTAAAAGTCCTTACATTTATTTTTCATCGTAAAGCCTTCATGAATCTTTCAGTAGCTTTAAGGAAATTTGCAAAAAAATCACCACTAAATCGATTTCGTAAAGCATTTTCCCTTAGAATAATATTATGTTGCCATTTTACGTTAGATGTTTTCTATGCTATTTTTTTTTCTCTTATAATATGTAGGGTACTCATTCAATCTTACATTTCAAATATTAGCAAAACATGGATTTTTTTAACGTTTATAAATTTACTCGATTTTAATTTGTGTTCACAGCATTTAGCTTTAACTGCTGTAAAAATTCAGTAAATAAATATCAAGAGCACAGGCTCCATTTACAAATTAAAAACATGAACTGCATGGTATCCGGGCAATAAAGTTATTAAGTTTAGGTACCGACTGAAAAACTTATACAGCATCGAAAAGTTGATAAAGGCTCACCAAAAACTTTGCTGAAATAAATTGCTTGTTGTGTCGCTTTTAATTCTTCTTTTACAAGACAAATCATTATTGTTGAAAAATCATTAACTTGGCTATGTAAATTAGGTATATTATCGTTTTATTTATACTTTATTGTTGGGTTGAGTTCCACCACTCAACACGTAACACCTCAACAAAACGAAAAGTCTTAACATTAGGTTCATCTATTGGTTCTCAGTCTACCCTGTTATATGCGGGATGCAGCGTGAAGCTGATTAACTTCCTTGTTGTGATCGGGAGATTGTATGCATTTTATGTTTGTGTAATTTTGTTACATACTTGTGACTAGTATTAAGATAAATAATAATAATATAATCATAAAATTTATTTGAAATTACTCTTTCGCAACCCACTATAAAGACAACATTTGCGTAAAAATATTCATTAAAATCTGGTAATACGCTCCACAAAATTGAACTCTGTTGAATATTTAAATATAATGAAAAACGTAATAAGAAATCGTAATTTATTTCTTATTGAAACGAGAATAATAGACGTTCACAGTTCCCTATAAAGTACCAAAATTGTTCCCCGCAGAGCCACCAGGCCCGCGAATCATGATATTAACATTATAATCCAATTTGTGGCCTCAACCGAGGTGAAACTCATTAGGAACTTTCTGCATTATTGCATTTGACATTACATCTTACGTCTCCTGTCATATTTCAGGCTGGGAAGGTGCAGACTAGGAGGGTTAACTTTAAAATAATAAACATTTTCAGCTTTATGGTGTACCCCGCACATAGCAGTAGTCAGAACGAATCTGGGATCCTAGTATTAGGATTCCATTTTCATTAAAACACTTCCGTTCTCCACTGTATTGCTTGTTGAGTAGCGGAATTCAACGCCGTAATTATCCCAAAAATATTAAACATTTAATTTCCCCGAGTGGATATCGAACCCACATCGCCACTGCGACCTAAAAAAATTAAGCTGCTAGTAATTATTACATATAGACTACATTTATCATATGTATTGTATAAATAAAAAATATTATAAGAATACATTAACATAGTGATTTAAATATTGAACTAGAAATATCTTTTACTTGTAACCTCATTCTTCCTATTCTTCTTCTTGTACGCTCCTGTCGCAGATGCCGTGGTCATGAGCTGCCTTTTCCATTTAAAGGTGAGATTGCAAGATTTCTCCATCTGTTCCCATATTCAGTAATGCGTATGCATTGGTTAATGGAACAGCCAGTGCATCAAGTCTGTCCATCTTGTGGGCCTCTTTATTATTTCACACTAAATAAGTACAAATTTTAGAAACACTTTTTTGTAATAATAACAGAAACAAAATTAATAAGCCTTAGCTATATTGTTGTTGCTTGCCAATATCTAACTTATAGCATGCTTAGAAACCATAAAAAAAAAATTTATTAAATGTCTTAATAGTAACAAAATATTTTTGTTTAAAGCCCACTGGGTACACACTAACTTTAAAAAGTAATTTCATTATACAATGTACGTACTTGGAAAATAATGTTAAATTATTCAATAGGTTTGAAAATGTCCGACAGATTGCAATCGTCCCCTCTAATTAAAACCTTATGCATAATTAATACAGACGGATGCCGAAACAATAGCGGCGGTCGGTATCTGTTTTGAAATTGCATTTTCTATATAATAATTTACAAGGATTTATGGCTTATAGATAAAAATATATATTTCACACATTATTTTAGGATAGAAAACCTGTCGTGGCGCAGGGGCACAGCATGTTACTATAGGCTCGACGATTGTGGATTCGATTCCCACTCGTGTTAATGGAATATTTAATGTTTTTATTTCTCAATCTGGTAACAAGACCAAGAGTGGCTTTGAGTTCCGCCAATCAATACGCAATGTTCCGAAAATTCAGCGAAGAGTTGGGAACGGAGTGTCTTAGCACTAGGTTGTCTCTGACCTTGCTGTACGCGGGATAGATACAACATTAATAAAAGTTTTATTATGTAATAACAATAGCATTTATATGATTGATTATTTTCTATTTCTATATAACATATATAGGACTGTCATAAAACCATTTACAGCTTATTTGAAATCTTTCAAACCGTGTAAAATGGAGAAAAGTAGTAGTAGATACGCAAAAAAAATATTGAGCAAAAATCTTAGAGGAAAAATCTGTGAAATGAAAAACACGTTTTACGTGTAATTTTTTACTAAAGCAAAGTGGATTACAATGTTAATTTTATTGATGCGGAGGACTCTTGGGAGGATAGAGGGCTGCTAGCATTAGTATGCTGATGGTAAAAAAAGATAAATTCGTTTCTTGAGCCCTTAATTTATACAATTCTCTACATGCCATTTGTATATATACTTATCTTAATTGCGTTTGTAATTAAAACTTGCACCGATATCAATAATTATATAAAATTGATTATAACATTCATTTAAGTTAAAAAACGTTTTGATAGCAAAAATAGCCTATAAGTAAAAAATAAACTTTATAATAACAATGATTAGTTAGTTCTCTTTAAATTATTAATTTATAAATTTCTTATCCATAAAAAGTTATAAAGTTTTAAATAAATATCTTAAAAGCGGAGTACATTCTATTTTACACGACTTACTACAATTTATAAGTTAGGTTCCTGTAATATAAAAAGTATGTACTTGAAAATCGAGGGGTGTTAAAAATTATAACATCAAGTCTATCTGTATAGACTTGGCTGTCCAAGCCCTACATCATACGTATTAAATATACTCGTAATCATGAATTCCCCTAATTTTGCGAGTAAGGCCACACTTAGTTTTCTGCCTTAAATAAGCCCAGATGAAATATATTTTGTTTTATTTTCAACAGTGCTGCACTGTTGTTGTTCTAAAAGATCTTATTTACTTTATGAGATCTTTTTTATTAAATAGATTTTTATATCTTAATACATTTCTTAAACTATTAAAAGTACGCAAAGAGAATTTATAACAAACTATAGCTCAACGATATTCGTATTTCGCTTCTTTCCCCGATACGTTCCGTAATTATTTTTTATATTTTATTTAGAAAAAATCTAATTTCAACTCACTTCACACTAGTACTTAATTAAAAAACCACGGTAAGTGGCTTTCAATTTTATATGAAAAAAAACCTGTATTCAACAAAATGCATACATTAAGTAAATGAAGTTGCTGTCTTTCATATAAATAATACGAGTATAATGCCCGTTCAACTAATCGTGAAGTGCTGGCTAAGTGTAGGTGCTATATAATTAACACTTAATTCTTACTTAAGTCTTACTGAAGTGAGTAATACTGACTGTCTGAGTAATACTACTGACTGACTAATACTGAGTCGTGGCGCAGTGGCACAAGCGTGTGACGTTTTGGTAAAAAGAACAATATATCGATTTCTATAAGCCTCCAATAGTTTTTTCCAAATGTTAATTTCCATTTTCATTTATATTGCACCAACACACTAAACTCCAAAACTAGTAAATTCAGAATAGGTACTCTATTTAAAGTATTGATTTCGCAGCAGCAGCAGCAGCAGTATTGAAATTGTTTTCAAATACTATCCTTTTATTGCGCACATATATTTTAAAAAGCATTGAATTCACCAAGAGTGTGCAGTGAATCCTTTTAAAAAACACTGAAATCCGGGCATCTAGTAACATTACCATCGAGCCAAGTTCCCGTTTGAAACCTTTGCTGATCCAACGCTGAAAGCTTAAAACACGCTCGCATTTTATTTCTAGTTACTTTTAATATTATTGAATCTTAAAAACATAATATTTTCTTCTTCTTTTTAGCATCACATTGTATCATCATTGTATAGCACACAGAAATCTAGTGTTAAGTCACTCTGTTTCCCATATTCCGAAAAATTCTGGAGGCATTGCGTATTGATTGATGGAACCCAACGCTGTGCTTTGCTTCGTCACCAGAGAGAAGAAATGAAAATATAAATTTAAATAAATATTTCATTTCCTCGAGTGGGGATCGAACATACAATCAGTTACAGTCACACATGCCCCTGCTGGGCTCAATTCTAATAGAATAAAACAAAAAACTCTCAAAAAAAATTAATTACGTTTTATCAAGTGTAGCGGCGGAACTGAACGCCGCGTTTTGCCTTGAACCCAGAGCGAAGAAATTATTTTGTTTAAGTATTTAATTTCCCCTAGTGGAATCGAACTCACAACCTGCCGCGTTTACAGACACACTTTGTGCCCTTGACTGGCCTCACTGATGGACTGTTTTTTTTTTTAATATATTATACGAGTAACAACAAGTACCTTAACGTCGTTACCTGTAAACGATCAATATGCTAATAGAAAACGTTGAGTAATTAAACACAAACTTCGTTTTACTTTTATTAACATGATTTACATAAAGTTATATGGATGGAATGAGAGTGCTGTGTTAATATGGTAAGAAACTTATATGGTAGCAAATAAAATCGGCAGCTTTGGTCAGAATACAATTGTTATAAAAATAAATAAAAAAAACATCTTCACGCTGTATCCCGCACACAACAGGGTAGGCAGAGGGAACGTAGTATTAAGACACTCCGTTCCCCACTTTCTGCCGAATTCTGCAGGCATTGCGTGTGGAGTTGCAGAACTTAACGCCGAATTGTTATGATACTACAATTGTTATGATATCTAGTATATGTAGAAACCCTCACTTAATCCAAATGAGTTTTTTAACATTAAATATTTAAAACTATTACATTTAATGTTAAAATCAATAGTTTTAATAGTTAAAAAAGAACCAAATAATTACTGCCTATACATATTAACATGTATTTTATAGCTAACCCCGTTAAATTAAACAGTTAAAGTTAAAGTTTAGAGATTTATGTTTAAATATATTTATATTCTATTTATGCCTCTACGTTAATTTAATTTAATTTTCTTTTATAGTTTTTAAAATCAATAGAATTACCGTTTTATTTATATCTATCGACACAACCATCTTATTTTGAATAATTGAACAGAATAATAAAAAAAACAGTATATTCTTTCGTAAAGATTAGATAGACAATCACTCTCTTCTCCATTTTACTTCCATTTGTAGATATCTGATGATAAAACTTTTAAGATAATTTCCACAACGATGCAAGGTTATCTATCTTATTTCTTAAAAGCTTTCTTCCTCCACTGCATGCCTTGCAATCGATTCTACAAATATATTCTAACAAATATCAAGACAACATTACCAATGTACAACGGTCCGACTAAGGGCGACGCGACACCTACGGAGGTTGCGTGAGAACGACTTCCCCGTACCTACTGAAGAAATCTATTTGTTAACATAAATAGGAATATACCCAGTTATATTACCAGTCTCCCCTGCATAGCGCTCGCATCATTAGGGGAGTGCCTCTCGTAAACCACGCTTAATGGGTTTTATCTTGGACTATAAAATTTATTTACACTTCTTCTACTACATTATCGGAACCTCATTCAGTAATGTGCATTTCGAATACATCGATCGACTGGAGATGATCTAGTCAAGAACATGGAGAAAATGTTAAATCTCCGCTAAATATTGTATCTTCTCTTATTATTTAAATGTAGATGAAAATTGTGTTTTTCGTTGTTATGATACGTGTGTAGTTCATAAATGGCGATTGAAATTTCTCAAATAATAATAAATATTAATAATAAATCTATATATTTGTAGCTCCATCCTCAATCTCACGCTGTTCCGGACATGGCGTGCTGGGTGGCGGTCCCCAATGCCGCAATATAAACCGTAGCGCTTAGCGTTTCGTTCTATTAAGTAGGTAAGTCTTTATATTTCATCTAGTTTTCAAATAATTTCCTGTTACTTTTTACTATGGAAGCATTGTTTTATTTTGTAAAAATTTTTCTACTTGTAAATAGAAATATATATAACGATTAATATATTTTTTATTATAAGAAAAATATATTATAAGAAAACCTGTTTTACTTTATCGATCATGACGCTTACACACCAAAGTTGTTTACATCACGGGGCTAAAACCAAATTAATCCCAATTCCCACACACAATCCCGCAAAATATCAAGCGGGATCTGCTGATCTAAAGATATAATAGGGAATGATCCCTTGCAGGCTGCATTCCCGGGATTGTCCCTTCGGTACCATAACGAGTGGTGTCGTGAAATAAATCTTGCCACCCCAGCTGAAAGGCCGCTACAGCCTCACACTGTTGGATAAAAGGTCTTTATTTTTTCCCGTTAAAGCCTTTTTATGTGATGTAGTTTGATTGGTCAGAGTTTATTGCCAGTTGATTGCCGTTTCTACTTTGATGCCCGTTGACCAGTGATGTGAAAATGATGAGGTGCCAAATAAGACCTATTTTGACAGGGACAAAAAATAAAAGAGGAAATCTTTTATAATAAAGTTATTATGTTGTCAATTTCCAAAACAATCGATTTGGGTATTTGTTTTTGCAAAAACTTTTATATATACGATACAAAAAAACGACGATACGAACGTGTAAATTATTAACGAACAACGTTGTGTAAAATTGAAATAAACTGACTTAAAGCTGAGCGGGAAACGAAATTTTAATGGACACAGCGCACGAATTACAAACAAACCGAAACGCCGTGCGAATGATGCAGACAAATAAATAAAGAATCGATAGGTCAGGCCAAAGAGGAAAGATTTTTGATTTTTGAAAAATGAGCTTATTTATGCCATTTACTGGCTTCTTTGCTGAGCCAAATGAGGATGAGTGTCCGTCCATTCGCGTTTAATCCTAAATGCCGACCGTCACGAATCTAAAAGTCGATCATCACTCGATTTCTACTAGTTAGAAGGTTTTGAAGTTTGTGATTAAAGTGGTATTTATTGAAAGAGCAAATTGGTGAATCACTTCGCTCTAAGATAATTATTTTTCTGATATTATTTTATTATATATACTAATAAATATATTAAGAAATACTAATCAAATAATGGGGAACGGGGTGTATTAACACTAGGTTCTTTCTGCCTATCCTGCTGTGTGAATACAGCGTAAAGCAGATTTTTTTTTTATTTTTACTAATCAAATATAACAACAAAGAACGTCGTTATTTCATGTGTGATTTGTATGTTAACTGTGTCAAAGCTTATTCTTATTCAATTTTTTTATCTAGCTATAGTTTTAGATCTATTCGTCGTCGTAGAGACTATCGTTATATACTTTCGGAGTTTTTGAATGAGCGCGTTGATTTATTGTTCGTTTTTTACTCAGGAAAATGTTTATACTTGGCACCTTTTTATTTCCCCTGTTTACTTAGACAAAATGCGCTATTGCATGCCGTTTCTGAACTCAATTTTTCCCTGGTTACTTCGCGATTGCAATTTTTTCATATAAAATCGCTAAGCATAAATATAATAAAATAAATAAAAAATTAAAACTAAAAACATATATAACCAATGACATCAACCTACCTATGTCATAAAATTAAATTGAACATGTCGTAAGCATCCTACACGTTTACCCCATTACGTATTTCTATCCAGTATACTTTCTGGTGTAATTTTGCATTCAACCCATCGTAAGCAATTTGACATTCGTTTATCTTAATAATGTATCTGCTATGATGCTTTTTAGGGGACCTCGTATCCACCCTTTATTACGGAAAATTCTAAAATATTTGCTCATAAACGATAAATGATTATTACAACCGCAGAAGTTTATGTAAACATGGAATAAACAATCGTTTTTTTATCAATTTATCTTTACTTGTTTCGTTCATAAACACTATATAGATTGTCTGATCGTTTGGAGATTAATATTATTAGAAGTAAGAACTAAAATTAGTATTCTTTAGTACATTTTTATGTATCCCCAAACAGTAGCGAAGAAAAGGAAATCTAGTGTCAACATACTATGAGTTTTTCACACAGGTTCGGGATAGAGCCTGTTGTGTGATAATATTCAACGTCGCACCTTGTGTAACCAAAGTGAAGAAGTAAAAATAGTAATATAGAGTAAACTCTTTGTTTGTAAAATATACATATACGAAATATTTTTTTAAAATTAAGGTGTGAACCTGGAAACCGTCTTCCACTTCCCTCTGAATTTTCCAGACACAATTAACACGAATTGTTGAAACTCAACGCACTCATCTTCTTCGAGTAAGAATCGGGCCAACAACATCACAGCTCACACGCTTGTGCCACTGCTCCACGACGGCCTCAAATAATATGGGTAGGTAGGTAGCTTTCGTGAATAAAATGCAAATTTATGAATAATTCAAGAGTAAAATTTCACTAATAAGCACTCATCGAACATTGACATCGAATAAGCGTCGTCGATTGATGTCACGAAACAAATGACTTTATCATAATCAACTTGTTGCTGAAACCGACGCTCATTACCGGAACACATTTACCTCCTGCCTACCGTTTAATACGTATTACCTGATATAATTGTGGTGAAGTAATTGAATTTTTATCTCTTTAAACTTGGTGAATAATTTTTTACATATATACATGTAGCAGTTATTCGTAATTATAAATTTTACCCAATATATACATACCAAACAGACATTTATACCAAGAATATTCTAGGTTATAATGAATTTTGAAGCTTTGCTTGTCGAGTGGCGGAACTCAACGTCATGCTTTACCTCGTTACCAGAGCGAGGCAAATGAAAATATTAAACATTTCATTTTCTCGAATGGGAATCGAACGCATAACCTGGTGCATTTACAGTTGCACGGCCGGTCTCCAAAATTCGACTGAAAAAGGGAAACTGGAGTGGCTTAATGAGATCGGGATGATTAATTACTAGATTCCCAGGTTCCCTATGCCTACTATGCTATCTGCGAGATACAGCGTGAACTTAAATAAATCAGAAAAATACTTTTTTAACGAAAAAATCTGTAAATCATTTACTAGTAAGGAAGTGGACTTTAAAGCTCACAGAAGACCTTAGCGGTATTCAGTCTACAAAATCTGTATTTCTCGTGAAGACGTTCCTCTTCTGTTAAGTTTAAAGCCACATACGATGGTATCTTCTAATGTTGTCGCAGCGTTCAGTCAACAGAACATTAAAATATCTTTTGAAGAACATCAAAGTACTATTTTATATTTAAGTAGGTACTAATGATAACTTGTTATTTTTTGCATTATGATACAAATTATTTATATTTTCTACATCTTAACAATAATTTGGCGGAAAGGGGGCAACAAAATTGAAAACTGGACTCTCTGGACCAACTGGCTTACCCTGTTATACATGTGCTGGAAAATCTAGCTTTAGCAGCACAAAACTAATATTTAATTTGATTATTAAAAAAAGTTCTATCACTACATTCTCCGTAGAATATTAATCTTAAAACTTAATTGTGCTAGGTGATCAAACCCCATGGACCAAGCCCTATTTTTTAGCAAAGCCGATCTTAATCGAAAATCTTAATACGATAATACATTTAATTAAGTAAAATTTGAAATAAATAAATGGGGAACGGAGAGTTTTAACACTAGATTCACTCTGGCTACTCTGATATACGGAGAGTAGTGTATGAAAATGAAAAAAAAGGCGTGAATTCATCATAACCTCCTCGATAAACTCATATATTTTATCATGAATTTAAACTATTAATTATTCGAATCTATTGTGTAGTTAAAACTAATTAACATCTCATTATCGAATTACAAAACATATTTCTATGCGTTTCAAATATCATATTAATTTGATTAATATATATAATGCTGTGCAATTATTTTGTTATAAAGAAGTACCATCACTGTTTTATTTATTTATTTATTTTTCCATTGTGATGCATTCTAAATAAATTGGCGATGGTCGTATTAGGTTTAAGTCGGTTCATATTCATTAAATGGAGATAAAATAATATCTTTTTATTTCCTAAGTTCATTGTTAACTTTACTTGCTTAATAATCATTATTAGCTTCACGCTGTATCCAGCACATAACAGGGTAGACAGAGGGAACCTAGTGTTAAGGCATTCCGTTCCCCACTTTCCGCCGAATTTTGGAGGCATTGCGTATTGAGAGCGAAAAAATGGAAATATAATTTTTACTAATTATTTCATTTCCTCGAGTGGGGATCGAACCCGACCAGTCGCGTTTACAGTCAAACTTTGTGCCTCTGCACCCTTTGTATAACGCACACAGCAGGGTAAGCTGAGAGAAACCTAGTGTTGGGATACTCCGTTCCACACTTTCCGCTGAATTCTGGAGGCATTGCGTGCTGAAAGGCGGAACTCAACGCCGCGCTTTGCCTCGATACCAGAGCGAAGAAATGAAAATATAAATGTAAATAAATATTTTACTAACGTAAGGTAATAATAAAAAGCAGATTCATATTTTTAATTGTTTATTTGTCGTTTGTTTCAATGCATTATATATTTAAATAAGTTTCCATAACAAAAGTTTAAAAGTAGTATGTATAAATAGTCTTAAGCTATCACTATGACTTTACTATCGACTGAATAGGTATATTTGTTTGAATATCAAGTAGGCATAATTGGATGAAACGTATATGAGATATATATATATGGAGTTGTTAAAAAAGTATATCGCAAGGTTAATTTCAGCTATAATTTTATATTTTCTTTATGGTTCTGAAGTTACTAGCTCGCTTAATGGTTAGGCAATTAAGTTATTATTGCTTTTTAATTTTCAGGCTTACCTTATTGTAATATTTTATGTACATTATACAACTATTAATATAATAATATAATATAATATGATTTTTATATTTATGTAATTTAATAAATAGCTTGATATTTATTTTTAATTCGAAATAAATACGCTTCATAATATGTATCTACGTCGCACGCTTTTATGATAATTAATATAATTTATATTTTAATCAAATAATTATTACTATGAGACGTCTTAGTCGTTGACATTTGTTTTAATATTTCATAATAAAGAAAGTTATAGAATAATATAATGTACAGTTAGTTTAAATCTCAATTATCTGACAAAATTTTGATGAATTTCATTTTATTATTTTAATATTATCGCTCGTCTCATAATCATAATCATCATAATAAAATAAATAATTGAGCAATCCTAATAATAATAATAATAACTCGAAACAAATAAAACAGCTAGTAACTCCGAACCACAATTACATACAATTAATATTCCCTAAGTATAAAAATATTAATTTAATATCTTTCCAAAGAAACGTTTCAAATAAGTCTCGTGAAATGAATCTACAAAAATAGCCAATAAATAATGTACTTATTTCATTTGTACCCCTCACCATCAGAGCAGCTGGTTCATATATCTATATTATTAATATTTCCACACTAGAATGTTTTCTTTAGAATAAAATCCTATAATATCTATTTTATTATAGAAAATTAAATTAAAGTTATTCATAAGAAATACATGTGAAAAAGTTAACATACGTTACAGTATTTAAAAAACAAAATGGCTCAAAATTTCTTTAAAAAAAAAAACAATATTTAGTGTATTTTTTGTATACATAAGTATATATGCCAAAGAAAAAATTCTAGCGCTTTTTACAGATAGGCTATGATTGTCTAAGCAGTACATAAACATGTTATTTTGATTTCTTCTAAATACAATTATACACTATAACAATGATCCAATAAAGGTTAACGTATTATAGTATTTCAAATTATTAATCTATATTGCTCATATTTGTACAAAGTTTTCATGTTTGGTGTTCTAATATTGAAAATATTTATATATAAATGTATGTATGTATTTTTTTTTATTTCTATTCAATTACATGAATATTCATAGAATAAATATTACATGACATAATAAATGTAATTTACAAATCGATTGATATACAGAGGAACTAGAAAATGAAAATTATAAAAGCTTATAATAATTATGTACATACATTTGTGTACGTCGGTTTTCTTATAATAATAATTAATAATAAACTAAAATACGCAAACATAACCCTAATAGCCGTTAGCTTTAACTCCGCCGTAATCAAAGGGACAATTATAATAAAAGGCCAATTTATAAAACGTCGTTATGACTAAACAATTTAAGTACCAAATCGAAAATGTAATGTATGTAGATTATATTTACACGTCTATATACAAAGCTATCACATATTACAGTTTTAATCACTATTTACATTATTGCAATATTCAATATCTCCGTCGATCACTATGAATATAAATGTTCACCAAACGCCGGAGAATAGAAATTACATTCATATTGTCCATATTTGTAAGTTTTTGTTAAACGTACACTATATGTGGTTTCTCTGGCGTTCTGTGGTGAGGTATAGTTTCATACGCGAACTGTTGGTAAATATGTTCTTCACTATCTTCTTGGTAATATGAGTTTTTATCCATACTGTGCCAAGGAGGATTTAAGGAATGAAAATTATTAGCTACCGAAGAACCTATCATAAGATAACGGTCAACGTCTCTTTTGTTATCTTGTTCTTTACTACGCGTTGAATATCCTAAGCCATTGCCTAATTTGGACACATCACCATTTAACATAACACTGTTCATCACTTGTTTTGATTTATCACCTTTACACCGCTTTAAGGGTCCCATGAAATAAAGGACTCCACCAACCACGCTTATGATTATACTCACAGTTAGCACCACAACCGCAACTATCACCCACCCGCTTGAACACCCAAATTCTGATTCAGGAATTTGTATAAATATAACACCGTCCAAGTGCTCTGGCGAAGAACATTTAACTTCTTCATAGTCTATTTTAAGCACAGTGCTCACATTTTCAGACTTTTTACTCCGCAGTTCTCTATCTCTGCCCAATTTCCACAACCATAAGAGAGAACAGTTACACACAAATGGGTTGCCAGATATTTCCAGTTCTAGTAATGTGTCGATTGGAAAATGAGAAGCTTCAAGTGTTTCCAGTGCATTATTTCTCATAAATATATGCGTTAGTTTCGGATTACCATGAAATAGCCTTGGTGGCACTTCTCGTACTTTTATATTTTCATTCATCCATATTTTTTGCAAGTTTATGTTATCTACAAATGCTCTGGAATCAATTTTTTGTAAATCGTAAAGACTACTCAAGTGCAGGTGCTTCAAATGGAAAAGACTTTGGAAAGATAACGACGTTATGTTTTGAAAAAAGTTTCCACTTAAATATAAATGCGATAAGTTTGTGAGTTTTGAAAGAGCTGAAGTAGGGACCGATGTGAGATTGTTATTACTTAGATCCAAGTGACGTAATGAAGGCAAATTATGAAGTCCCATTTGATCGATATTTTCAATTACATTGTTTTTCAAATCCAAATATTTCAATTCTTTTAAATATGGAATACCATGTTTTTCTACTTTTTCAATTAAATTTTCGGAAAGATCCAAAACTTCTAAATTAATGATGAATATTAAATTTGTTGATGGAATTTCTAATATGGAATTATTCTTCAGCGATAAAATTTTCAAAGAAGTTAACGGTTCAAATGTATCACCCTCAAAACTTACCAACATATTATTTGACAAATCAAGCCTTTCAAGCACTGCGAGATCCTTGAACGTCTGCACGTGAATATTTGATATATCATTATTTGATAAATCTAAATCAATCAATCTCTTTAAACCAACAAACGTGTCTTTATCTAATCGTTTGAGCGCATTGTGACTCACATTCAAATGGGTCATCTCCAAATTATTATCGAAATTTTTACTACCTAAGTCTTGTACTCTGTTGTAAGAAATATCGAGTATGGTGAGTTGCGTGTAGAAAGCGAATGTGTACAGAAGATTGTCGATAGAGTTGTGGGTCAGATTGATGTGAGTAGCTTCTGGATTTAGCTGGATGGGGACAATTTCTAAGCCAGCATTTGCGCAGGATGCGGCCCGTAACGCGTCGTCGCACGCACATCTTGGGGGGCACAAAGTTCTTGCGGCAGCACCACATGCCCATACTACAACTACCACCAACCAACGGCACTTTTCTACGCCACGTGAGCCCATAACATCTCATGTATCCGCCACCTGGAACCTGTAAAGAAATAAATTTATATTAATTCAAAATATCAAGTAATACAAAAATTCCTAAATTAAAAAATATTATATATTTAAAACTCAAAACAAATCATTTAGCTTTTAGATTTCAATATTATAATCTTTGATTTTTATATTTAAAAAGAACTACGAAAGTAATTATTTATTTATTTTATATTTTTAACAAAACAAATATATAATATAGCTATGAACTTTGCACGTTAAATTACGCACAAAGTACACAGTAAAAAAATTATCCATTTAAAAAAAAAAACTACAAACGAAATTTGAACTCACAACTGATACAATATAACGTGTAAAGTATTTTCAGCTGCTGTTAAACATTATCATATACACACATCTAAGGAGAACTATAAAAAGTCCTCGTAAATGTTTCTAAAATGTTTCGGCCTGAAATTGTAGGGTCTAAATGAGCCTGATAAGAGATAGTGTCGCAGTGAAACGCTTTTCATTTCGGGCCTATTTTCGCAAAGACAAATGAATTTTGTAAGTTTATCGTAAACATATCGTATATACGTCATAAATAAAAAAAAACATTATACATTATATGTTAAACTACGAAGATTTACGTATAATAAAGTGAGCAATTACTTTCACCCTTTCTTTTTCGCTTTCATAATTTTATCCATACAACATAAATTTTCATATAAATATAAAGGTAAATTGTTGTCCCTTATTGTCGGGACTACGGAATAGACGCACGTGACGCGGGGTCTAATGTTACGGCTAGTCTCGTATTCGCCATTCGGTGGAAATATTGCGTACGCTTATTTATTGTTCCGCGGTCCCGCAAGACGAATGTCCTGCGAAAACGGATACCTAAACCCGTTCCCTTAAGCCGCCACCTGAGCGGTACCTCCACAGTACCTTCTAAAACGCTCCGATATTTAACAAAGGAGAATTTGGTACTTTAAATTAAATGTTCGGCTTTACAATTCCACGGAATGTATAATGAATAGCACCGTAACATCTGTTAACGAAGGCGAACGATCTAGAAAGTTTTCACGCGCGGGAATAACTAATTGCGAAGGTTGGAATTCAATTTATGGGTTCTAGTAGGCCTCCCGGGAGATCACGCCATGCCAAAGTATTAATAATGCAAAACAGTGTCACGGAAAGTTTTTGATTCCAAATGCAAATTGAATTAGGCAACAAAGTCAGGAATATGGCGCTTGTCCCGACGCTTTGTCAGTTATCCTTTAACCGGTGTTAAATGTATAATAAATTGTTTATGCCATGAGTGTGCGGCTTATAAAACAGTATGATTGTCGTGTTTGCTGGAAATAGTTATATTATTTATATTTAAACAAATTTAGTAAGGATATTTGAAGTTAAGGAGATTTATAAATGGTTATAGCCTAGTAACATTTAATTTGTGTTTCTTAGACTCTCACAAAATACACAACATAACATCAGTATATTAAAAAAAAATAATATCGTCTCTATTGATCTGAGAATTAAGCAGCAATACGATATCTCTCGATGTGAATGGATTACCTGAGCTCTCCTAAATTACAGAAACCATACATACACGGTACGCATAAGATTTCCTTATCAAAGCAGATTATTTTCATTAAATTGGAATGTTAAATACCATTCAATTTTAATAAAAAAATATTACTTTACGTTATACTCAACATAACTCTTCTAAAAAGAGGAGAATTCTTCAGGGAAAGAGGCAGCCGTGGTGCACTCCTGCACAAAAGAATGTGACTATAAATGCGACAGGTTGTGCGTTCGATTCGTACTCGAGGAAATGAAATATTATATATATACATTTTTTCGTTCTGGTAAAAAGGCAAAGCGCGGCGTTGAGTTCTGCCCCTCCAACACACAATGCCTCAAAAATTTGGTAGATAGAGTAGTATATACTCAACAAAAAATATCAACTGGTAAAATCTTTCATATTTCGCCCTCAACAAGAAATTTGTATGTCAATTGCACTTCAGCCATAATTTAGCATTAGGCCGAAGGTGATCGTGGCTAAGCGGCTCCGATAAAGAGGCGAGAGGCACGGCACGCCCTCCATTTCCGAGCCTATATTGTTCGAGCGGCACTCTTTTGTCTTTTAATTTCCTGTCCGCCAGAGCGCGCTCCCGTCATGAATTTCGCCTTCGTGAGCGTCGTTAACTTGTATCGGCCTTTGTTGTTACCTATTGAACTTTTCCATTAGAAACGTCATCGATCGAAACCGCTAAATTTGTTGGAAAAATGTTTCCATCAAAAAGCATCCGCCCCAAGAAACGAGCGGCTCTTTTTTTGTTTTAATTTGCCTTTCATTATATCGAATGTGAAAAAAACTTTGTTTTGATTTCGCTTCTTAAACGCACTCGTAATGGAATTTAAATGTTTTCTTATTGAAAACTTCTGGAACGCGTTTGACATTTAGATGAGGGATTTCGATAAGTCTAATGGACTCTGAATTCTTTTGCAACATTTATTAAATACGATTTGGAAGTTCCTAATCATAAAATATGTAGAAATGAACGAACGCAAGTATAACTGTGGATATTTTTTTAAATATTAATATGCTAAATCCTGGAGCAGGGACACAAAATGTGATTGTAAATGCAACTGGTTGCGGGTTCGATCCTCACTTGAGAAAATGAAATACTTATTAGAATGTATATTTCCATTCTTCTTCTGGTGTTCTTTTTCTTCCTCTGGTGTCAAGGCAAAGCGCGGCGTAGAGTTCCGTCACTCAACACGCAATGCCTCTTAGCACTAGGGCTCTCCCTCCCTTCCAGGACAAACATCTTAGGACTTCCTTCTGCCTACCCTGGTATGTACGGGATACAATGAAGCTGAATATGCCTAATCAAATTACATAGAGGTATATAACATAACAATTGTAGGTCCAAATTCCAAACTTTATACATAATTTGGACGGCCGATAACAATTAACATATAGAATTGGATATAATTGACTAAACACCTCGTCCCCAGAGCAAATTCAATATCGGCTTTAACGCTCACCTATTAATAACAGTTAGCATCATCAGCCTATTTGAATTATCAAAACTATCCACTTCCTACGTTCTAATTGTGGACCAAGTAATCAACACCGAACGTACCCACTAAAGTTATCACGGTGTTAATACAACTTGAGACATTACTAACACAAAGGAGGGTTTACGAGGGGCGGGAGGACAATAAAGGCAGTGTAAAAGTCGGCTAACCGCTCTTCTCCCTCAGAATTATCCAAGCCCTCGCCGTTTTCATGAGTTGCTTCAGTCGTATGCTGTTATTTTTTAAAGAAATAGTCCATTTGAAATGGAATTAGTTAAATCGAATCATTTTTACTACGCGTGTATATAACAATATAAGCATTAAAGTAGTTTAAATCAAAAATATTGTCATGCTTTAAATGTATGTAAATATACACAAAAATAAGACTAATTCTGCTTACCCTGCTCTGTGCATAAAGCTAGAAAAAAAACAGACTTTCAATATCCGAACCAACAGCCAAAAATGTTTTTATAACTTATTTTTTATATCAGAAAGGTAAAAAAAATAATGTCTCTTCCATATATTTGTTTTTGGTGATGATGTATGGGCATTTAAGTTGTGTATAAAATGTATACAAAAAATATACAAAAAAATCCCTACGGAACAGGAGTGTACCTAAATATAAATTAACAGTAGGTATAAGATATTCATATTACATGTTCTGCTGTAGTATTTGCTCTAATATCTCCGGTGTTATATTGTTCCAAGTGCTATATGAGGAAACTTTAGCAACTAAGAAATACTGCATACAACAAACAATACCGCCTCAATGACAATTCAACTTACTAATTAGAAGTATAACACTAGGACTAGACTTATTTACGACAAACATAACAAAAATATAATCAGTGAAACGATTAATATCATGAATTAAAAACACAACATCCAATATATTTTCATAATATCCCCACTATTTTAGAGAGTCGATCGGTCTTTTGGGGTTATTTTAATTAAGGCGATATGAAAGTTAATCTAAATAAACGATGATAAAGTGTCCACACCCTATTTCGCGGTGTCCAACAAATTAATGTTGCTAGGGAGACCACCTGATAATAGTTACGCTTTCTAGATATTGATTTTGTAATCAATGCCAGATTAGAGAGCTTTCAAAGCTTCTCCGCAATTAAAAACAGATTCATTAATTTTATTATAATAACAAAATTAATTGCATCGTTATAGAAAAAAAAAATTGCTATATCTATGAAAGGAAATGGAAAAAAGAAAAATTAACAAAGAATTTTATATATCTTATCAAAACCGCAAAAACGTCACGTCGTTAAACAAACAATACAAAAAAAAATTGGCACAAAATATCTCTTTAGTACCATCGCAACCCGAGCTTTAAGCTGCAAGAAAAAAAAAAGAGGTTCTCCGAACAAAACGTCTACACAATCTCATTTTCTCTTTCATCGCAACAGAGCGGGTCTTAGTGAATCAGGCTTCTCTATGGCGCCTTTATAAACGCAATAATGAGGAGTGCTAAGACGGCATTCATCCGTGAGCCCTAACGAGAAACGATGAATCGCCCATGAGGCGGGTACAAAACTTAAACACTTGGCCCTATAATGTGCTAGCTGGGGCACGCCTTACTTGCCCGCTATACTTGCCAAAGGGCTTTTAGTGAACACCAACTTGCTTTCACTTTGACTTTTATCGTTTGGATTACCCTCGATTCGCCTCGATTGGATGCTACATACGGATGAATAGTCAATGAACGAATTCAGGCCAAAGCAAAATGCACAGATTAAAGGACGCTTGTTTACAACTAACCCGTTTAGGAAGTGATATCTTTACAAAATCAATACTACATTCAAGAAAAAAATTAATTATCCAAATATATATTATTTATATACATTATTGATTTTATAATTCAATTTCCTTCATAAAAAAACCCTCTTTAATAAAATAAAAAAAAATAATTATGAAATGTAGTAAAATTTAAATGATAAAATTAAAAATTACGACCGAGGAAAGGATATTAAATATATATAGCCTTAAATGGATGAAATGAAGAAGTGCTACTTTAATGGAGGTTACGAGAAGAATTGCAAATGACGTGCTTGCGTCGGTGATATCTCCAGAATCGGGCTCTAAGCTTGCCAAATGGCGGTAGACTAATGAAGATTCGCGGCATTTGGGCGGAAACACTGAAAAATTAGTCAAGCTTATCAACACCGCATCTTTAGTATGTCAGAATGACTAAGTAATAAAATAGATCACGAGACGTCGGGTGCATGTTACCACTACGCTGTTACAGTCGAGACGCGCTACTACAGCACCCGAAAAAAATCCCTGGGATTTCACATAAGACACTTAGCGGCTCCATTTTGGTTATTAAATTGAGGGAGCCTTAGGAAAACTCCTCTTCACTCCTTACAAAGTAAGAAATCGGCTTGTCCAATAAATAAAACCCCCATAAAGAAAGTCTAACACTTTGACGCTGTTCAATATTCATGGAGCCTTTGAGATAAAAATTTGCAACCTCTTATGGCGTATTGCCAATTGGAAATAATGAAAATGCTCGTTCCTTCAATTTCAAGGAGTGTGAGATCTTATTACCCTAATGCAAAGTAATGTGAGTCAAATATTGACAATGTAAAACTTGGTGGATTTTAATTTTTTAACCAAAATTAAATTAAGAGAATTTCCTTTCTCTTTATTATTATAATAATGCTTAAAAAATGGTGACTACTATGATTTTATATTTTTTTTTATATTTTATTAAAAATTATATACGAGTGCGATTACAAATATAATAAAACATAACAAAAATTACACTTTTAAGTTATCAAATAATACGTTTTAAAATTACACAAAATTCAGATCGATAACACACATTCTGTATCCGGTGGCTTCACAAAGCTGTTCCCGTAAGCCAGAGTCTCCGAAAGCGTAACACACAACAAAATCCTACGTTTCAATACCTACCCTATAACAACATTGAAGGATTCGTTGTCGGAGCCCACACTGCACACGAGACGGGGTTAGGGCACTCGGCGACGGTAATGCGTTTTACGAATGAATGAACGTATGAATGGCAGGATTTCATTTTGAACTAACTATTCAGTCGCATAAAATGCAACCCTTGCTTTGAACGGGGTTTTTGCAACGGGTCGGACGCCGGCGTCGAGATTATACACCACCTCACGTTTGCTTCTGACGATAAATTCACAATACGCTTTACTGTTCCCTAGATTTGATAAACAATACGCGAGAAGTAATAAAGATATTACTTCTATTCCGTATTGCTTCGAGCTAGAAAGGTTACGTTGCAGTTTTACGATACATAAAGTGAAGAGCTGACTAGAATACATTCTGTATCCGATTTACGAACGTAACAGTACAGTATGATACGGGAGTTATTTTATTGCGTGCTACGTATACGAAAATAAATTTGAATCCAAGAATTAAAGGGTAAATTTAACTCTTATTCATTTTCTGAGGATGTATATACATGCATCAACCGGAAACGATATTTGACTTTAGTTTTGTAACCTTTTGACCGGAATATTCAAACGACGTTTATATATCACCTTGCAAATCTATTCGGAAATGGTTTACGATGCTCAAAGGCAATAGTTGATTTATTCGATTTGCTCTCTGGACACTGATTGCAACTGCGATTTCCCAAATTGATTTTGATTGAATTGAAGCATATCAAAAAACGTTGATGGCCCGTGTATACGAGCACAGGCACGGGCTGTGTTGAAGAAATTGAACCAACCATAATGAGAAAATTCTATCGTATATTCAGGCTGTCGTGGCGCAGGAGCACAACAGTTTCGGTTCGATCCCTACTCGAGGTAATGAATTGTAATTTATTAATATTTTCATTTCTTCACTCTGGCACCAAGGCAAAAGGCCGGCGTTGAGTTCCGCCACTCACTCACACATAACAATTAAGCGTAAAATGGGGAACGAATTCTCTAAGCACTAGGTTCCTTCTATTTATTCCTCTGTGCGTGGGATAAACTGATTTGATTTTTGAAGCATATGAAAAACGTTATGACTCGTGTATACGAGAACGAGAACGAGCACGAGCTATAAGAAATTAAAGCAGCCATAATGAGAAAATCCTATCGCATATTTGTGATAGTATAGCGGGCTGCATCCTGCGTGTGGTAAAAACGTGAATGAAGTTACCGTAAGATGGATCGGTCTGAACCTGCCTTATCGCTGTCAGAAGCTTCCGGAGGTCATTGTACGGGCCGATAGCTGTCGTATTAGGTTATTGATGCTTCCGCCGCCGGAGAAATTACGCATATAGCAAATTAAAGGCGTTAGTTAATTGTAAAGTAGTCTTTGGGAAAAAGTTTAATTTACATTTTTAATCGCTAAAGGCTTAGATCTATTACATCCGCTTCACGCTGTATCCCGCACACAGCAGGGTAGGCAGAGGGAACCTTG
>DWAN01000623.1:0-22253 GCA_018230445.1 Heliconius hewitsoni | reverse complement strand
CTTACGACACCACCAGTACCAGGATGATCCTATTCTAGACCGGGATCACACGGCACAAAAGGTGTGTAGTAGATGTGTAAAACTGTTTTTTTATTAACTTCGCGCCGTAAGTATTCTGTCCTATGGCATTTTACTCTCTATTTTATTCCTATAGTTAGTTTGTAAACGTGATAGAGCGTGATAGCGTAGCGTGATTTGTAGAGCGTTAAACTGCTTTTTTTTCCTGACTACTAAGGAAGGGTTATGTATTTTATGTATGTAATATTCTTTATTAGCTGATATCTTCTGAGAACCGCTGAACGGATTTACATAATTGAGGTATTAGATTCGTTTTAGTAGCCAAGTGTTTTTAAATAGGTGACGTTAAAAACGGCAAGACGCCATTGGAATAATGAAAAATATATATATTTTGGTTTCGAATACCATAATATGGGTATCAAATTCAAGAGCTCAATACGAGGATTTCAAATATATCATGATTATCATTACCATAATAAACACTAACAAAAAAATGAAAAATAAAAAATATTTATAAAAACAAAAACACCGAATGCATCAAATTAAAAAGAAAATAAACAAGCTCAATAATTTATTAGAATTAACAGTCGGGACCTCTAAGTAATTCTTCAATCAATAACATATTTTTAATACAAATCCTTATTATTTCAAGTGGCGAATGGGAAATTGGATTTGGTAAAATGTTGGGGCAAGATGTTCGCGGCAGTACCGTGGGCATTGTGGGCTTCGGAGGCATCGGGCAGGCCGCCGTGAAGAGGCTGTCGGGGTTCGAGGTCGGCAGGTTCCTGTACAGTGGACACAGGGAGAAGCCTGAAGGTCAGTTGGCTCTTCTTAGGCATAGATAGTAAAGGTCTCATGTTTCGATTTAACAATCGTCATCGACATCTTTATATATGTACCGATATCTTTTGGAAATCTAATTTTTTCTTTGTTACTTTCCTCCAGATTTATTTACGATATGTTATCTATTTTACTGAAACACGACGGATGCGAGTTCGATTCTTATTTGGATTAATTAATTATTTTTAGTGGACTCGTTCTGCTACCATAAAGCTCGGCGTTATGCCTCGAAATGTTGATCGGTGCGTCAGGAACGGAGTCCCTAAACTGAAGTTTCCCTTTTCCTACCCTGCTGGGAATCGAACCCACAACCTGCCGCGTTTGCAGCAATATTTTAAGCTAATAGCTGCTATAATTATGTTTCGTACAATAACCAACTTACACATTTAAATGTCATTATTTCAGCCAAAGCCCTCAACGCGGAGTTCACTTCACTCGACAATTTGTTAAAAGAAAGTGACTTCATAGTGCTGGCGGTGCCGCTCACCGACGAGACCCGGCACATGGTCAACGAGACCACGCTCGGGAAGATGAAGAAGAACGCCATACTCGTCAATGTAGGTCGTGGAGGTAAGAGAGAATATCATATACAGTTCGGTCGACGAGTCGTGGCCGAGGAAGTTGGGTGGAAAAAAAGAAAAATCCTAACACGAATCGTAGCTAACTTCAGGGCAGCCACGACTCAACCCATAAAAAATAGAAAAATGTTATACGCCTACTAATTACTAACTTCTTATTTATATCTTTCGGATGAAAAGATTGCCAGATATACATACATCAACTACCTTATTTTGAGACAAACCGTCTGAGTGTTAACGCAACGGTTTTGGCTTCGATTCCCACTCGAGCAAAAGAATTTTCAAATTTTGATAATTGATAATAAGACAAAACAGTTTGAGTGTCGCCATTTAACATGTATTTTCTCCTAGTGTCTCAATACTAAGTTTTAATACGAAAGAAGAAAAAAAAAAGATTCTTCTTTATGCATTATTTTTTATTATTTCAGATTTGGTCGACCAAGAGGCTTTATACAATGCATTGAAGAACAACGACATCTACGCGGCCGGCCTCGACGTCACCTCTCCGGAGCCGCTGCCCAAAGACCACAAGTTGTTGAGTCTGCCCAATTTGTGTAAGATTTTTTTTATTATAGGGGTTGCTTAGATCAAAAATAAGAGTCAGAACTGTTATAGGATAATATTCTTTTGTCTGTTTGTATGACCGTCTGTGAAGCTTTATCAAGACCTTGTATCATATTCTTTATTGGTATAAAGTTGAGATGGATATTTGATATCAATATAGCAAATATACAGGTCTACGATACATTTACAACATTTGCTGAATATTTTATTAAGAAATTTAGAAAAAAATAAAATTAAGAATTTTTTGCAAGAAGTGAGTACTTACAGCGCAGTAAAAAAAACTAAATCGGATAAAAATAGCAATAAATAAAATAAAAAACGCTATAATCTTATATTTGTAGTTTTTCATACAATTTTAGGTACTAAATATAATGATGTAAAAACTTTGTTATTAAGTTTTTCCTATAAAAATTGGATAACTTAAGTTTGGTTTTTGGTACGGAGCCCTGGCTTTTCCTCGCATTGGTAACAAGGCAAAGGGCGGCGTTGAATTCCACCGCCCAACACGTAATTTCTCAAAAATTGTGCGGAGCGTGGAGAACGGAGAGATTTAACAGTACGTTCCCTCTACCTACCCTGCTATTTGCGGAATACAGCGTCAATCTACTTTTATTCAATATTAATGTTTTGTTCCCAGTCGTGCTCCCCCACATCGGCAGCGCGACACTGCGCACGCGCAGCGACATGGCGGTGCTCGCCAGCAACAACGTGATCAACGCGCTCAGCGGCAAACCTCTGATTACACCTATATTGCCTTAATAAATATATTTTAAGAATAGTTTAATAATGTATTTTATTTGTTACACCTTAGCCTTAACTTTTAGCAGTCTTTTGCGATTCATTTTGTTATTGTAGATTTTGATTAGGCCGCCGGGGCACAGCACAGCGTCTGATAGTAAACGCAATGGTTAAGGGTACGATCCCCATTTCATCCCTTTGTTTTGGTAGTAAAATAAAGGACGGTATTGAATTTCGCCTGTCTATATCAGAACGAAATCTGCCTACTTTACTATATTTATATGGGTAGGCGTAGAAATAGGGGAAGCCAGGGGGCACTTGCTCACTAGAACATTTTGATACCCGCCTGAAAAAAAGTTAAAGCTGAAGAAATATCATCATGTCGAAACTAAAACCAAAGTCCTCCCTCACCCCACCAAAATGAAAGTATTTTTTGTTTATATGTAGTCGGATAGAACGGAGCGGCAAACGCTACGGTTTCTTTTGCCTCGTCCACCGTCATCAACCTCTTCATACATGCCCTTCGATGAATCCACATTCGTTTTACGTGACCTTCCTCCAGTATGTTTTCTACTGCTTTCGAAGGTCAACCGAGGTTTCCCTAGCTCTTTCCCATTCATTCTTTCTTCACTCATTCGTTTCGTTTCGTCATTCTCATCTTGCTAGTACATGCCATTTTGATATTGGAGATGTGTTTCTTCACCCTAACACCGATGCTTCTCTTTGTTTGACCACTGTATGATAAGCCACAGTCACAATCTAGTTTGTACACACCTGCACACTGTAAAGAAATATTACTTATCACTGGTCTCAAGAATTGGCTCACTTTCTTGTTAGGCTTGCATATAGTTTTTAGGGAAACTCTTCTTAAGATGTTGCCAATCCTGTCTGTAGTCCCTTCATAAGAATAGGCTAACAGCCCCCAAGCATTTCCAGGAGACAAAAAGCCACCCCCACTACAGAGACACCTGGCACTTCTACCATATATAGTGAAGAGATACTCTGCTACGTGCAGCGTGAAGCTATGTAAACAATAAAGAAAAACTGTACAAATTTTATATTTTTTATTAACATTAAGATATTGGTATTCTATAATAATATATTGAATAAATTTATAAAAGTATAAACTGTTTCGATAACTACAGAAACCTTTAATATGGCGTTAGCATACACTAGTTTATCGAATTTAGTAAGAGTTCTATATGTCTATTGCTATCTAATATTATGCAAAAGTTATCTTCATTCTTCATTAAAATATTTTAGAAAGTGTATAAAAATTAAATTGTAGAGGATCATGAACCCACACTGGAAAGCATTCTGGCCACAAGTCATATGTTCTCATCAAACTTTGAAATTTTTATACACTTTTTACAACTTATTCATGTTTAAAAATACCTACTAATTTAATCAAAATTTGATAGCAACTCTGACCAGCCTTTTATCAAATATTCTTAGATAAACAAAAAAATACTTTGTAATGTAATAAAAGTTGATAATTGAAAATTTAAAAGAATATTAATTTATTTTAATTTTTAATTGTCAATTAATTAAGAATTATTTCAGAAAAATTTCCAAAACAAAGTTCTCAAACTTGTGTTATATCAAGTTAGGTGACAAATTAATTGATACTTGAATCTCTTACTGTTTTTACTGTTATTCTAACAAATTAAATAAAAAATATTTGTATTGTAGTGTATAAAGTTTTTAAATTCTTATATAATAATAGTATTAGTATATTTTATATACATTTCAATAATATGTAACAAAGATTTATACAGAATTTTAAAAAAAATAATAAAGGCACTAATACACTAAAATAATTAATAATATGCTTAATTATAGAATAATATAACCAAATGGATTAATTTCCAAATATAAATTGCAATTTTCTTCTAAGTGAGTTCACTTTCCCAATATTTTTAAGAATTATGCTAAATGGCAAAGCCAACGTCAAGCAATTGCAAAAATATACATTAGATACAAACAAATTATAGATATTAAAAAATTAGTAAATTGGGTATTCAAGTAATACACAATGTCCTGGAGCTATCCATGGATGTGATTTTTTTCATTTATTTAGCTTCACTCTTTATCCCGTACATAACAAGATAGGCAGAGGTAACATGGGAACCTAGTGTTAATACACTCTGTTTCATATTGCATATTGAATTACCGGAGCAAGAAACCAAAATATTAAATAGTTTATTTTCTCGAGTAGGTATTGAAAATTTTGTTATATTTGATTATTTTCTTCCCAAGTGAAAATTTTTCATAAAAACTAACATCAGATAGGCCAGGACTTTTCACTTTACTGTAATGTTTCACAAAAAACCAAAATTGTGATGTGTAATACTTGAACTGCCCCAAATTAGAAACATTATACAAAAATGCTAAGAAAATCATAAAGGAAATTATGCTCATGGAGCTTCAGCTACAATTGTTTCTAAATCTTTAAGAAAAGGTTCTATTAAACTTTCAAGTGACAATATATGGCCAGTGTTGCAATTATCACTACCAATAAAAGTAATCACTAATGGAAGCTTGTTCATTTGAATAACCTGAAATAAAAATTTGCAGTTTAATATTTCAATGGTCCTTATGTATAAATGGTTATGTCAAAAGAGAAAGTTTATGGGAAAATGGAATAAAGATACAACTTGCCCTTAAAGAATTAAAATGTAATTAGAAATATTTGAATTTAGTATATGGTATATGTTAACTTTATTTATATTTTCAAGATCAAGATGAATCTTTGTTCTGTTCTCTCATAAACCTTATAATTTGACATGTCCAAAAGCTTTAAATTTAGACAGAAGAAATAATGGAACATCCTAATGCAAGGTCCTCACTGCCTATTCCCCTATATGTTAGATGAAATGTTGGGCTTAATATGTACTAAGTTTTAAGACATTCTGTTTATTAAAACACTTTGATTCCCTACTTTCTGCCGTATTCTCGAGGCATTGCGTGTTGAGTGTATTAGCATTTTCTTTAATAGTTATAGTATGTTATTAAAGTTTATAACTTCAATGTTGGAAAGCAAAAGTTACTATTCTTACCTGATAGCTAGAATACATAGAAATAATCGTTTTATTACGTCCAAGCCCGAGTTTACTTGCTTGGTCTGTAGCCATTCCAAAAGTTGATATAAAATTAGGTCTTAAGGCCAGCTGTGGGGCCTTTTCTGTCACAGATCTTACTACAGGAACTCCGTCACGATCAGTAATTAAGATACAGTGAAGTCCATTTACCCTGAAGAAACGGTTAAGCCTAAGTTAAATTATTCTTATTTAAATATTTAATATAAACGACAAAATTACCGGAGCCTCACTTTTCTAGTAAAAGGTTTAGGTATTTTCGTAAATCATCCACCATAGTCATTATGCCTAGCTTTTGTTTGAATGCTGCCGCAATATTTTAATTCTAAGTCTTATTAAGAGTTAAGACAACAAATTACAATACAAAATAGCAATTGTGAAAATAATATAACTGTCAGCTGTTAACACTGACAGAGGTTGCCCAGTGTTGCCTGGTGACATTGGTAACAGATATACTAGATATATCAATTGTCTATTACAAGCAAATAAATAAACATACTTTGGTTAAAAAATGAGACCAATAGAATAAAAATAACGATTAATAAAATTTTATGCTTTACAACTTACTATTTATATGGCTTATGAATATAAATAAATATATTTTCATAATTTCTTTAAGTACTATATGGCAATTTAAAAACTACAATCTTGAATTTAGTCTACATCTATAGCCAAAATGGAAGGTTTGAAATGACAAGTTTGTGATTTTCGTAATTTTATTTTTGGATTCATAAAGTTTATATGTATTTTTACCTGCCATTAGTGTTGCCTTCAAAGGTATAAAGGTGCAGTTTTTATTATACATCAAATATACAGTGAAAAACAGCTATTTATAGTGTAGCAAGTCGTGGAATAGTAGCTCTGGTTTGATGATAACAAAAGATATAAAAATTCAGCCTTGTCTCGTTATGTGCTCTTTTTCGTCACATGTGTATTGTAAGGATTAGCGAGTCATGAATGTTCGTTGTCGTTCAAGTTTAATGTATACGTAACTATACGAAAAAGAAATTTTAAGGTTTGTGACGTCACTAGAGCGAAAAGACAATAAAATTTTGGTGTTTCCATATGATGTTTGTTGCCCTTTTTCGGTGAATACAAATATATTTTTGTTAGTAGAGTGAACGAGGGGTTCACGGTGCGGAGGAGGTCTTCCGCGAGGATGGGCGGCGATGTCTGCCCCCTCCGATAGCGCTACGAGCCCTTCACCATGTGCGTGCACCAACATATCGCTTATGCAATTGTTCCATGAACTTAAACAAAAATTTCCTGGCGTTCCTGATCATGTTGTATCTAACACCATCGAGCTATACTGCCACGACAAGAAAGCTTGTGAGACTCACCTCCATAGTGAAGTCAAAGCCTCCCTAACACACGCTTATCATGCATCATCGTCAGCGGCAGCCCGCCAGCTCAATGAGCTCAGAGTCAATCCACCTATAAAATGTCGCAACCAGCCAATACTGAAACATGAAATTGTGAAGTCTACAGCTATTAAATCACTAACTTGCCAAAGTCCTCAAAAAGCTATAATTTCAACAAGTAATGAATTAGATGAAGAAAAAGCAAAAGTAAATACTGATGCCAATCAAAATTTAGTTAACAATGAGGCAGATGTAATAGCCAACAACGTTGCATCTCCAGTTGCTGTAATAAATATTGATAATTTATATGCAAAATATAATGCAGAGTCACCTAGTGATTTGGAATTAACTAACGAGGATAAAACAGAGCCAAACAATACATCACAAAATATTGCATCACAAGACTTAGCTCAGGAAAGTGACAATTTTAAGGAATTGGAACAACCAGAGAGCACTAATTATAAAATTTTAAAAAGCAGCAAAATTAAATGCAATTTAAATGAGAAACTAGACACTTCAAAAAATGGTAAAGAAAAGAAAACAATTAAAAAAGATCAAGAGCCTGTACCAACACAAGAAAAGCCACAAAGACCAAACACACTAAATTTTATCAAAGTAAACCCAGACACTGCATTTAAAGATAATTTAAAAGTTAACCCTGAAGAATCCTGTAAGACAGTATCACCAGCACCGTCAGCTCAAAAACCTGACAAAGAAAAACCTGGTGCTAATAGACCTGACAGGTTTCCTGTCAACTGGTCGGTAAATGTCAATTGTCATATGGACCTCAGTCGTTACCCTGATGGTGATTATGACAGCCCCAGAGCTATAACATCTGTTAACCTGACAGTTTGTACGCCCACTTCAAACATGGCCAGTCCAGTAAGGGATATAAGAGAGGAGGATAATCCTGGCTTCGAAGGTCATGTCACAGTGACAGTAAGTCCAAGTACAACAAGACCTCCAAGACGTAGGGCTCCACCGCCTCCTCAGTCGCGTATAGAGTCACCAAGGCCCACCAGAGTAGCACCAGATCCACCTAGTCATGGATATGGTAAGTATTATATTTCTTTTTATTATGTTTAACTTATTTTATTAGGCTTGTTAAGAATGGTATTTCTGGCTAGACACTGAAAAGTTGCAATAAATAGTATATCCAATTTTATTTGAGACAAGCTTTTTAGCCAAGAAACTTAATATTAGATAAAAGTCTATTTGGCTGGCTTATGATAACAAAATGACATGATGCAAGACATTACAAAAAATAAAAATAATTTGGTGGCTTTTAAAAATGCAGTGTAAATTAACAATTTGGGACTCAAGCCAGCAAGTCTTGAAAACCTTGTTAGGGTTGAGTTCTGTTACATTCAAATATTTCATATATAAAAAATTCCAAGGCTTTTTGATAATCTATATGGTACAATACAGTTGACGGTTGGGGACAGCCCAGGGGACAGGACAGGCTTTGAAACCTTGCATATTATGTGCCTTACTAACGAGGGAAAAAAAATTTCAAAAGTAAGGAAATCCATAAGCTAAAATCTGCGGATTCATATTCAGCAAACTTGAATGTAATGTCAGTAGGTTTTCCCTATAATATAGTATAAAAGAAGTTCATGAGTCCACTGTTCTGCTCTCAGGACAACTCTTGACTGTACTGTTAAAAACATTGCATATGTTTATAATATCAATATCCGCTCAGAAGAATTATATATTGAGGTCCACCGCTCTATGCTCCATATCAAGGTTCCCTAGGTACCTAGCTATATGAGAAATACACTGTTAAGTTTATAAAGAAACAGCTCTAACAATTCAATACCTACATAATTATTAAATACACAGAATTGTGATTAAGTAACTTATCTGTAGGTTTTTCCCTACATAACATGTTATTTATTATGTTATACATTATAATTTAGAGGTCACTTGTGGCTCAGGGGCACAAGTGTGTGACTGTTATATATTTTCAATTTCTTTGCTCTGGTGTCGAGGCAAAGCGCGGCATTAAGTCCCGCCACTCAACACGCAATGTCTCCAAAATTCGGCAGAAAGTGGGGAACAGAGTGTCTTAACACTAAGCTCCCTCTGCCTACCCCGCTACTTGCGGGATACAGCCGTAAACTGAAAAGAACTTTATTTATTGATGTAGAAGTTATCTTAAACAGTAGTGGTGCTATATGACTCATAAGTCATATACTATATACTTATACCCAAAATAGACATGATATGAATAATTTTACCATTAATATTTATTCAACTTATAAATGTGTCATTAGCCTATTTACTTTTGCATATTTCAATGTACTTTTAAGCATCTATTCAATGTTTTTAGTTTTCAGAGTTCCATATTTCAAAAGGAAAAACGGAATCCTTATCTTAGGATCACTTAGTTGTCTGTAATAAAATTTATCTTGAAATCGCGTGGAGATATCAATTAAAATTTGATGTCAAATATATAACAGGTCTACAGCCACTTAGAGGACAGAAAAATTCTAACTTCTAAGCCAACTCAATCAACAATAGATACAAACATTTATGCATAATTTTATATGAAATTCGCCGCGTAATCAAAATCTGGTGCTCTTCCCGTGGACTTTGATAAGTATTAAATTCAGCATGAAGTGAAAACTCACAGCACAAATAAAGTAAAAATCTGAAAATTGAAAATTTGTAGATATCTCTTGAAAAAATATATATTTGTAACTTTATATTTATAGGTAGTTTTGTACAAAATGAATGCATACGTCCGCGAACTTAAGTTTGTCAACTTTTAAAACTACAATCTTGATTTGGTACGGAACCCACGGTGGGCTAGTCCGATTTTATTTATTTATATGAAGCATCATGTTTATTTTCAGAATATTATGTATTCTGGTTGTTAAAAAATCCCAAAAGCTGTACATTTTATGTCTTAGATAAGCAGAGGATACTTAGTATTAAGATATCTATCATCTATTCTCCGCTTAAAAGGATGACATTGCTAGCTGCAGCAGAACTCAACGCCGCGTTCTATCTTTTCCAAATGGAAAAATCAAAATATTTTAAACATAATCAATTGATTCGGTTATGTTTATAGTAAAGAACTCGGTTTCGTCTCGATATTATTGTAAACTACAATTAGTTACAAACCCATTCAGAAACTCACTACAATTAGTGAGTTTCTGAATGGGTTTGCCAACTACGACCAGCTTGGCGACTGGTGTTCCTCAAAGAGGCGGATCCCAAAATTTACCCAAATTTATATTTCCATTTCTTCGCTCTGGTATCGAGGCAAAGCACGGCGTTCTGCCACTCAACACTCAATGCCTCCAAAAAGTGGGGAACGGGATACAGCGTGAAGCTGATTTTTTTATTATGTTTATATTATGTTTTGCAGTCAGATGCTGTGGCACTGCTCTACAGTGGCTTCTCCTTTACTTAGATGGCTTGTTATTTTAAATGACGTTTTTTAGCTTCACGCCGTATCCTGCACATATCATGATAGTCCAAGAATATAGTAGTAGTAGTAGAGAGAACCTGGAAAAAATAATAATTTTTACTTTCTAAATTTCAGATCGTTCTTTAATAGAACGTCAAAAAGAGCGCCTATCGCGTTTAGCAAGTGCCTTAGCCCAAGAGAAGGGTCGGTTAGCTCAGCTGAACAGAGAAACGCAAATTCTCTCCGCCCCACCACCCACGCCGAGTGTCGCCCAAAACCTAAAGGAATATGTGGAGAGGTTGCGCGATGAATGCGATACTATGGCGAAACGGTTGGAAATGGGCAGTAATGGTATGCTCTTTTTTTATTTTTTTTTATTATTAAATAAAACACGCCGCGGATATTGGTCATCCGTGCCCTTTTCTGTTCTTTTTTTGTTTCTCGTATTTTTTTTTCTCAAAAATACTATTTTATTATATGTATGTATATATTTTTTTTATATAATATGTAGTTTTAATGTATTGTTTTTATTTCTTTTTACTTAGCCTTGCCACCTCCTTGGCAATAATTAAAATACCCTTTATTTAAAAAAAATATATATAATTATTATCCTGAGTGAAGATTGAGTCTATAGCCGTCGTATTTACTATAAATATAAAATAAATATGTACAATAAAAAGTCTCCGCTCTGTGTTACATTAGTGACGTGTATAGTACACGGCACTAAGACCTTCTCATCCTTTCCATATGATAATACTTCAGTCATACTGTGCATGTTTAAATTTTCTATGAATTTATTATTACGTACAATTTAAAGAGTTCCATCACTTCGTCGTTGTGCAGGGTTACAAACGTAGAACTGTAACCGCAACGGTTGTGGGTTCGATACTACTCAGAGCAATCAAATATTTTAATTTCCACGCTCTGGCAACGAGGAATAGCGCAACGTGAAATTCATACTCATCATGCAATGCCCCCAGAGTTCGGCGGAAAGTGGGAAACGGAGTGTCTTAACACTAGGTCCCCTGCGTACCCTTCTATGTGCGTAATACTGCACGACTGGTTGTGGATTCGCTTCCTACTCGGGGAAATGAAATATTTATTTAAATTTATATTTTAATTTCTTCGCTTTAATGTCGAGGCAAAGCGCGGCGTTGAGTTCCGGCACTCGAGACTCAATGCTGTTAGAATTCGGAGGAAAGTGGGGAATGGTGTCTTAATAAAAAAAAATATTGATTTATTTTTTTATTTTGAAAGTTCGTAAGACCAGAACAAATTTATTTAGTGCCAACTAGTATTTGAACCCATAACTATCAACAATTCTGGAGTATTTGTCAAGTGTACAAATAACTAACGCTTATTATGATCATATTTTCTATAATGTCATAAAAAAATATTTTTTTATTGCCAACAGGCAGTGCATGTGTATAGGCTTCTTACGTGTACATAAAACAAAAAGTTGATTCCATAATTGAGTCACACTGTCTTGTGTTTTTCCTCTTATTGTTTTAATATACATAGCATATAGTGTATTTTTTTTAACATTATTTTATATCCTTGCATTTGTTTTTCATTGTTTTCATCATTCTAATGCTTTTTACATGTGTTTATGTAATTTTTTTATATTTTAACGTACATTCGTCAACATTTAAAAAGAAAGGCCTTATAGTTTATACTGGGATTATCCAAAAGCCATGAAAATATATATAAATATATACAATATAACCAATACAAATAATCCAAATCATTCTTTCACTAGCCCGTGTAATGCCCGTTGCAGAGGCAGAAGATACTGGGAACTTCTATAGTAACATTTACACCGGACAGCGGCAGCCGACGTCGTGGCAGTGCCATATGTGTACCTTCCGGAACCACCCACTGCTTGACAAGTGCGAGGAGTGTGACATGCCTCGAATATTCGTAGGTACGTCCCCGTCCACCACCCACGATTCAGGTTTTGGATCGTTCCGTGACAAGAATAGAAACAGAAATGTCAAAGATATAACAAATGTTTGTGACCACAGAGCGGTGAACGTTTGAGTGCCTTCAGTGTGCCTACGAGGCTGTCTAACTGTTTTAACATAGCATGTGGCATGCTTGTAGTGTTGCCAGCGTGGAAATGACATTTGTTAATTTGAATTAAATGTGAACTATTTTTCCTTATAAATTGTGTGTTTAATAAGTACCTGGCAGCACTATCTTTTCTTTTTCGAAGATGTGCGAACTGTCAATTTGACGTTTTCGTTTCGTGGTGTGTAAATACCCCCCAAATGTTCCTCATTGATACCAGACATTGACTTTGCATGTGTGTTCGTATTGTATTTTTTAATTAACCAATTCTTTATTAAGATTAAAGAGATTTTTAATTGTATATAAGATTTCTTAATTAATATTAATTAAAGTGTTACAGCATATGTGAGATTAAAATCATATTAAAAGAAAAAAACTCGCAGAATAAATATTAGACTAAACTTTTCATAAAGCGAATTACTTAGATTTTAAAATAAGAATTATTACGGTTAAGTAATTTTTTAATGTAGTTTTTAATGCAATATTCGCTATATATTATTGAAAACTTTATACCAACAAATCATCTATAAAATAATTTAAATATTCAAAAGTCTTTGAGAATTCGAAGAAAGTTAAATATAATATACAAAGCTTTTTTTCAATAAGTCTACTACATTAACCAATTTTTTACTTCATTTGATAATCTATATTTAAATTAACGTTATTCACAATATAATATTTTTAATGTTAGGGATTTATCATATGGCAATAGCTATTAATAAGTAAATGTGATTTATAAAAAAATATTAATGTATATTTTGTTGTTTTAGTTCTTATTGTAGGTTACAATCATTTTGTTATAGGGTTATATTTATTATATTTCCTAGTTCGATTGAATCACAACACGTGTCTGGTCATATCATTGTACATCACAAGATCTCATAAAAAGACTATTTAGAAGCGCCTTGCCAAAAAAATCGTAAAATGTGTTTAAATTATTCATTTGGTAGCCATTTTGAAATAATCTTTGCTCAATTTACTGTTTGCTCAGATTACAATAAATCTATTCTATTGCCTTAATTTTAATAGTGCCTTCTACTAAAATTTATTTTATCTGTTTTTGTAAAAATGATATATTTTATAATGGACATGTTGGCTAAATATCATATCATGCATAATAAATTTTAATTATAATTTATTAGAGATATTTATAAAAAATATATTTAAGATAAATTGAAACGTCCATTGGTGTGTCTTATTTTACAATATTTGACTTAAAATTTTATGTGATAATGACGCTACTTAAAAAATATAATATTAATATTAGTCTGTTGTTTAGAACTTTATAAATATAATATTCCTGAGAGATTTTAAGCTGGTGTAAATTTTTTATCTGTTGACTTTGTAAACGTATCCATTGTAGATTAAAAATGTAATCATTTTTAATGTTTATTGAAACCTAATAAAATGTTAGTAAAATATGCTTGTTTACATTTCGTATTCAATTTACAATACATACTTATTTCGTCGTATTGGTAAGTATTTTGTTTTTATTTACATTATTAATCCTTAACTCCTGTTTGCCGTGTCGTTTGGCTGCAAATGTGACAAATGTATGACTTATTTTTATCATGTTAACACAATGTACAGTATAATATTTAAGGTGTTTTTTCTAATTTTTTTTACACAGTTCGAGCACCAGATGGAATCACAGTACATTTAATGCCTGGACGCCGGAGTGAGTATATAAACATTATAACTTAAGGAACCTCTTTTTATGTACCATATCAGACTTAACGAGACCCAATCATCTATACTAAATTCAACAATTGGCAAATATCATCAGATCGAAATTTTTATTTTTTCAGAAATAGTCCGGTCGTGGGTTTTATGAAATGCAGTTTTAACACTGAACGTTAGTTTTAAGTAAACGTCTCTATCTTAAGTGCAGTAGACAAATAAATTATCTGTGATATTCGCATTTGGTAGTCTTGTAATTATTTAATTTAGTTGAGAATTTCTTTTATTTACACATTCCAAAATAAACGGTTTGTAGGTTCTTTCTGCTAGTGTTAAGAGCTACGGCCGAGGTCTCGTGGCCTCCGTGGAATTAGACTTTCTGGGCTTTTGCACTTTGTGCAAAAAGCATGAATACTAAAAAAAAATCTTAAAAATTAAATCTGCTAACTTCAGTTCGGCCACGACTCGTCAACCGTACTGTACGAGTATACGTTTATTGTATGTACCATTCGACGGGGGATATAGGAACCTTGGAGTGGATTTGTCGTTTTTATTGCAGTTACTTTCCTATTCTCACTGAGTGCTCTGTCGTACCAAATGCGAATAACTTATTGTTATTTTCATTTCACGCTGCTGCACTTAAGGTGGATAGGGAAAAAAATATATATTTAAATGGCTTATTACGTAAAAATAGCCGAAACAATTGTTTTAATGATATTCTAGAAACATCATCAAGAATGAAAGTTATCTAAATGGTAACTTCAAGTAATGACTATTTATTATAATGACTAATAATTTACTAACTTGATTTAGTAATTGTGAAAAAATGCTTTGCAAAATTAAACGTTAAAAATACACTTGTAACATTTATTTAAATTTTGTAAACAATGTATTTTTTTTGGATAAGGTATATGGATACCACTCTTAACAGAATATAAAATTGTTTCTCCTAAATAATATAATAAGACCAACATGATTGATATTTTGACGTTGCGAAATTTGAAATATTGACAGGCCAGTTTCATAATAATAATATGAAATTATAAATGAGTAGGCATGGGCGTAAGAAAAGTGGGAGCCGGGTGCCTACCCTAGATATCTTACAAAAAAATAAACAATATTTTCACGATCATATTTGTGTAAAGCTAAAGTCTAAGCCCGCCAAAAAGAAAATTCTAGAAACGCCAATCTGAGTAGGTGTATGAAAATTATAGTATTAAATTGTAATAAATTTCAGAAAAATCTTTTTTAAACGATCAGGGATGTAATCTGTATAGATTTTCTTAATGCTTGCAACTTACTTACATTTTGAAACTTTAATATCAGTCACTTATTCAGTTTGGAATTCTTATGTACCCTTTCTGTTTTAATTATTATTCAAGAACAGATTAATTTAAAAAGTTTCGTTTAAATGTTTTCGACTACTGATTTTATTTTTAATATTATGTATGAAAATATGAAAAAAAAAAAATAGAAACTTATTCATAAAGAAATGATAAATATTTATTGTATTTATGTCGACGTCGTAAATTATCTAAACAGACTATATATTTTATTGTCTATATATCATTTTTCAATTGTCCCACTTTGCCACATGTTTAGATTCACAAAACTTGTACAAGATTTGAGATGCCAGGAGGTCTGTACCCACCCCGCAATAGTCTTTTGTCCACCCCAGAATTTTCGCAAACATATGTATTCAAAGCTAAGGAAGGTCCTTGGTCCTCCTTAGGAAATCTCTCTAAGTATTCATTGATTCATTTATGTACAGGGAAAATAATAATTTCTATTGATTAAGGATACATATTTTTTAAATTATTATTATATAACGAAGTGCGAAATTTTCTATGGACAAGATTTAAAAAAATGTATGCAATAATTTCTAAACATATATACCTAATGAAGTATTTACGAATCAGAAACCTCAGAAAAAATATTCTTAGTGTATAAAAGGTCAATGCCATTAATGAGTTCCTTTATTTTATCTTGATAATTGTGTTGATAAAAGGAAAATTATCATCCAGCGTTACTAAAATTAGTAACACTTGCAGATGGTAATGAGTATGTAATCAGTGGCGTAGCTACCAGAAGGCTAGACGTTGCAACAACTGTCAAGCTCAGAGGGCTGACCAACAAACATGATCTTGAGAAAAATTCGGGGATTCTATCAAGTTATAAAATAAACAGACAGGAACCCACCGTTAATCATGGTGCTTTAAATTAATTTGCTTAAAAAACTACAAGGGAATTTTTAAATATTTTAGTATAACTATTTAAATATTTTGATTTATATTATTTAAATTCAACGAGTTAAATTTAGGCACTAATTTATTTTTGCACCAGGGCCTTCTTTGGCTACTCAGCTACGCTACTGAATATAATATATGTTGATTAGACGGACAGCGACAATTTAAGGCATGTTACACGATGCACATATTAAGAAATTTCTAAATTGCTACAAATGTTTTGGTGTGAAATAAACAAAAAAAATTTATAAAAGGTTTTCTGTTAAAGGTGATTGATGTTTGTTGTTTATACTGATTAAAATATTATAATATTAATTAATCAAATCTTGTACGAATGATAAGAGAATGAATATTAACATCATAGTAAAAAAACTCCTCGCGCTTCTTTAGTAACTTACGAATTTGATACATATTAAAAGACTCGACTTTACTCTATCTTTAGATAGAACATTACATTTTAAACTAAACATAGCATTACTTAATGAAGGAAATGGTTTTTTTTAAGTAATCAATAGGCATGAACTGACACAGTAAGAAAAAATTACTAAAATTATGTATTTAATCAATGAAACCTTATTGCGATTGATATCAAGCCTTGGTAAGCAAACGAAATGGCGTTTTATATTTTATACAATGGTATTAACAGATTACTCAGACTTGACGTCATAAGCGACGCCATGGAATTTCGACGTGTTCTAGTGCGATTTTACAACTTTAAAATTAAAATGTATTTCTTAATATTAAATATTTATTTTCTTCATAAAAATGATAAACGATGTTATTAAAATATACTTCTGTTGTAGAACAGTTTTTAAAATCTGTCATTATGCCTATTACTTAGACTTCACACCCTCTCTTAACAACTAGGGAAGACACTCACGGATTGACAATATAAAAAGCTATGTATTTGTAAAATTTTATCATGAATATGCAGCTTTATATTTTTATTTTATAAATGGCTTGAGACTCACTAACTTAACTACATACAATGTTTAAATAATAAATACAGTTAATAGTAATATTATTTTAATTTATTTTTAAGCAAGCTGCATATAAATCTTATTATTTTGCTCAAATATTTAATTTACGTATCTAATTATAAATTTAAATACACTACTAATAGTGAAAAGTGAGACTCAGCCTTGAAGCATTTCTTTGTAAAAAAAATGCTACTGTAATGTATATACAATATATCTGTAAGTACTTATATATGTGATCAAAATATTTATACTTTTAAGTATTACGAATTACTGTGCAAGTTTAACTTTCTAATATATTTGTCTAAATTATTAATATTTTTGTAAAATAAAAGAAATAAAATGAGGGGGGATATCAAATGTCAGACGGCTTTAACCATTTAGAAAGCATATTTAAAATTTCTAATGAAAGTACCTTATATAAATTAAATTGATTATTTCCTTCATAAATGTTTTTTTTATATTTCTAGTCATAATAATGGTTTCTATGTTTTTTTTAGTAGATTAATGGTTGTAGTTTTATATGAAACTAAACTTGCACAGGAATAAATGAAATAAAAATCTAGTGCTTTTATAGATTTTATTATATAATGTTTAGACATGTATCTATAAACTTAAAAAACATGTACTTACTTTATCATCTATATCAAAATAAATTTGTTATTAAAATTTGTTTAATTTGATTTTTAATTAAACTTTTTACTGTCCCTTAATATAAAACTTTAACTTCAAGCCTCGGCTCTTAGAACAAAGCAATAAAGTAAATTTAATAATGGTTCATTTCCATTCCAATCAATGCTACAATTATCTTGTATATAGCAGACACAACATATACTTAAGACACTTTCTCACTTGTTCTCCTTTTTTGCTGAATTAAAGACATTGCATGTTGAATAGTGTGATGTAAAAGAACCCTGGTAAGATATTACCAGAGGTGACACTAAAATAATTCACCCGCCCGGTGACGCTGTCAAGACCAGTCCAGGTAAACGGAATAAAGCCAAGATGAGAAAAAAAAACATTCTGTTGGTGGATGCATGTCAGATTGTGTCCTATTGGACACCATCTGATGCACTTTCACCAGCAGAGCAGAGTTATATGCTGTGCAAAGTTATAGTTAGAGCATATAATTAGACAACATCTTACTCTACAATATTTACAATACAATATTCAACATATTTTTTTTATATTTACTATCTTCACTCAATCACATCACAAAGCATTGTATTAAAGGATGAAAAACACAATTATATGTTGACAAATGTCTAAGAGGTTATATGGCTGTACCTCTTTCTAAATTTTGTTTTATTTCAGCTGTATGCTCTCCATAAAATCTTTCTAATTTCTTATTAAACTTGGCATTTCTTTCATTAATGTAATCAATATCAGCATCATCATTGTGGGTTCTCCTTCTTGAATATTTAGCCCGTTTGGCTATTTGCCCCTCTAAATCATCCACCATTTTATCAATTGCATCTTTTCTATCTTCATGCATACCATGTATTATAACATTTGGTCCTCCATAAAACGCATCACCATACTTTTCCTTCTGTTTCTCATAGTGCTCTGAATCCATCGTGGGCATATTTTTAATAAGCCTATTGTGTTGCCTCACTGTAGCTTGTTCATATGTTGAAAAACCTTGGTCTGGATTCTTTTTCTTCTTTTTCCTTTCTAAACGTTCAGCTTCAACTGCTGAAATATTTAGAAGTTTAACACGATCATAATCTTTACCTTGTTTTGAAGCCTCTTCTCTCTTATTTTGATCGTCCAGTAGCCACTCTGCTTGACGTTTCTTTGCTTCGTAATTTGGTGGGAGTTTATTTCTCGCTTCTTCAGCGACAACTTCCTGATGGTTGTGAGTCCTTGCTTCATTTCTTGCAGTATGTAATGAACGAAGTCTTTTCAAACGTTCTGCTTGTTTTTCTGCAAATGTCATGGTTTTAGTTTCTAACGATGAGGCCTCTGTACTCATTATATATTATAATTAGATATGAAGGAACACAAATAAATAATTATATTTGCAAATGCAAATTGCGACGAATTTAAAACAACAAGTTTGTGAAAGTTTAATGACAGATTGGCAAATTTCTTTACAGATTATATATGATTTGATGCATCTATACATATACAATACCAATAAAGTGTCCACAGATTATATAATTAAAAGAAATTCAAAAGCTAAACTAAAATAGTTAAATAAACAAAAAATATTTTTTAATTCTAATAAACATCAAATTAAAATGTTATATTTTAATATATATTTATATCTAATTATTTATTGAAATTTATTTTGCACTTTGATAGATACGGTAGTAAGTAAATAAATAGATAACCTGAACATTTACTAACACAAAAAATATGTAAAATGTATAATAAATATTATATAGTAATAATATTTTAGTAGTATATTTTTATACATTGCGTAATATGTAAAAGCAGATGTTAACACTGAAGCTAGCTGCGTAATTAGGTACTACCAAGTTCAAAATGCCAACCTGCTCATAGAATGACTAAAGTGAAGTGAGTTAGTCTTTCGTTGTGGTGGATTAGTGACGGTTGTGTAACAGTGCTTATTTAAAGTATATTCTATCAAAAGCCGAGTGTATTTTTGAGTTAACGATGTCGGATGAAATTGCAGAGAACGGAACAGCAAACGGAGATGTCCCGGAGATCGAACTGATTATTAAGGTACAGTTTGATTTACATGTGCTTATACCCAAAATTAGCTAGTTACATGCAGCGGTCAAATCAACAACACGGCAAACCAGACACGGTTTAGCTTAGCTCACTTCAGGAAACATCACGAGGAGTTGGCAAAAACGATATTATCTTAAAAAACCCATTTGTGCTTTTCAATTCTGTGAATAACTTTAGAAATATATATTATATTCCAATTGCTATGACGTTCTTATAATAGTAGTTATGTGCATTTCTGATTCGCATGAAATTGTCGTGCTCGCCTCGTATGCATGAAAGTATATTATTACTGCAATTATAATGTGCGTTATTTAGGTCACTAACGATTGTTTTTGTTGATGGTGTGGTCTCGTAGACCGTGGGGTTGATTTAGATGGTAATATTACATATCTATTAAAAAGGATGAGGTCATACTTTGTTAAGAATTTATAGCTATTATAAGCTGGCATCTTAATTTATTATAGTGCCCATGAATCATAAACTTATGTTTACTATAGTAAGATGTACCTAAAGTCAATGATTTTTTATATTATTTATTATTTTTTTATTTAATAACTGAATATCTTTTAGTAGAATAGTTTAAGGAATCACAATAAATATAAAGCATAACTAAAAATCCTTATTTTTTACAGTGATTCTGCCATTACTTTTATTATTCAATATATAAACAATAATTTAACATTACTAAATAGATGCATTTTCTAGAATATTCTTATGTATTTATTTATGCAATACAAGAGATAAAATCGTCTTGAAAAAATATTCACTTAGTTTTCATGATTAGTTAAAATACATGACAATCTCATCCTCATATATTTTAAAAATATTTCTTGAGCTTATCAATTTATACAAAATATAAGATAAATATATATTTATTATTTTTAAATACAATAACATGATAAAAAACATATTGACTGAGAATAAATTCTTATTAGGAAATTATAACACTATTGTATGACTTAACATCTAACTTTGTTTTATAAAGTATAAAGAAGCAGCTTTACACTTTATCCTACATAGCAGAGTAGGCGGAGGGAACTCAGAGCTAAGATATCCAATTTCCATTTTTTGTTTCTTGAGTGGCGGTACTCAACAAAACTTAACACCATACTCTGTTTTGTTATCATAGTAAAGAAAGAAAAGAATTCATTTTGCAGAGTAGGATTGGAACCCTGTGCCACAACAACAGCAAATGCTGAATGAAGGCATTTTCATGAAATTATTTTGCAATTTGCAACATTAAATTGTGTATAAAAAATATGTATGTATAAAATATGTATGAGGCCATCTGCATTGACTGTAAATTGCAATGCATACAATGGCTGTGGGTTCAATCTCTACTCTTGGGGAATGAATTATTATTTTCAGCTTTTCACTTTGGTAGCCAAATTGTGGCCGTTTAGAACCTTTTTACACTAAATTATATATATATTTTATGAGGGTTACAGAGTAAAAATAAAGTGCATTCAAACTATATAATACAACACTGAATACTGGATACTAAGAGACATAAAAGTATCTTTGGCTTTCTTATTAATATAGTAGTCGAGTAAAAGTGAGACCGATATCAATATATTTTTAATTTATTCCATATAAAGCATGAAACATTACAAACAAGAATAACTGTTGTTGGATTTCCAAGAAATAGTGATGTCAAAATATAAATTTCGTTATAATGAGTTGTCTGAATAATGTAATATTATAAAAATAGATTACATTCATGACTACATAATATAGTACAAGTTTGGATTATGGCCAAGGTGTGAATTTGTAAAGTTTATTGGTAATGGTTTTAAAATAGTAATATATGTATAGGTAAAATAGTATTTTGTTTTTTTAGCTTCACGCTGTATTCCACATATGCAGCAGGGTATGCAGAGGGGACCTGGGAACTTAGTGTCAAGTCACTGTATTTTTTTAAACATTTTTAAAGTGTTAATCCACACTTAGGAAAGATAAATATTT
>DWAN01000622.1:0-22253 GCA_018230445.1 Heliconius hewitsoni | reverse complement strand
TACGGCTGTGCGTGCGTCTTACCTCAGTCAGTCAGGTACATGTCCTTTTATATATCGCACCTTTAAAATTATAGTGACCTGATCAAAAAAACATGATTTTGAGTTTCTGTCAGAAATTGACCTTGTTCCCCACTTTCCGCCTCCAAAGGTCGGGGGATGCGGGGAACCCAGTGTCTTAAATCTAAGTTCTCGCTGCCTACCCTGCTGTGTATAGAGCGTCGTTTTAGGTCAATTTCTGAAAAAAAACTCAAAATCATGATTTTTTTGATTAGGTTACTATGATTCTAAAGGTGCGATATATAGATAGATGTTAGGTCATTTGTAATCAATGGTCGAGGATACAAATCAGATTTTTAATGAGTCCTCAATACGTTCTCTTATATATTATATACTGAAAACGACGTGAATAGGATTTTTTATGTATTTCTCATTTATTTTGTGAAAATAGAAATTAACTGGGTTATGTGAAATGAAGCACAAAATTAACTAAATCTATACTTTATTGGCATGTAATAATTAAAGCACAGTGAACCTGCAGACGATCGTTTGAGTAAAAATCCTTGAATTTTCTCAAAGAGACAAAAGTTTAAGCTGTCTTTTGTCTGGGATCAATCTGCATTTTACATTAAAACATTTTTAAGGACCAAAGCTTTGTAGCTTCATTTACTTTTATATTATTAATATAAATATCATAAGTTATTACGTTATAAGTATATAATAGTATTTGAGGACAGTCATGGCAAACAAGCTTGTGACTGAAAACGCGTCATGATGTGGGTTCGACATCCACTCGAGGAAATTAAATATTTCATATTTCATTTTTTCACTCTGGTGCCTTCCGCCACTTAACAAACAACCCAGAATTCAGCGGAAAGTGAGGTGCGGAGTGTCTTAACACTAGGTTCTCTATGCCTACCCTGCTAGTCAAGTTGAAAAAAAAAAGATTATCAGGAAGTACATAATAATATTACAGAGAGGCCAGTCGCGGCGCAGGGGCAAAATGTGTGACTGTAAAATCGACTGGTTGTGGGTTCGATCCCCACACGAGGAAATAAAATATTTATTTACATTTATATTTTCATTTCTTCGCTCTGGTGTCGAGGCATAGCGCGGTGTTGAGTTCCGCCACTCAACACGATCGAAGTGTCTTAAAGTTCCCTCTCCCTACCGTGCTCCCTACCGTGCGTGTGCGGGATTGGTTTTTTTTTTACATAATAATATTAATTAATTAAAACACGTAGGTAAATTAATGATAATTTAAATGAGAGCTTGGTGATTTTTGTGTGAAAAACGACTGTCGCTCATTAAATCTCGCGACCGCTGTATTAATCGCTTCACCGCAGAAGCTGGCATTATTTCATGTTTATGACAATCAAAGGGAAGAAAGGCGTTTGTGTCATTTTGATTGCAATTAAAGATTTCACAATTCTAATAAACTCTTCTCTTTCCGGTGATTTCTGAAGGCATTGTGTGATGAGTGGCGGAACACAACGCCGCGAATTTTGCCATGACCAGAGCGAAGAATTTCCTTGAGTTGGAATTTAACCCTCAGCCCGTCGCGATTAGTCCACACGCTTCTGCCACTGCGCCACAGCTGGCCTCTTTTGGTTTTACAATTCTGATTTTAGATAAGTATCAACACTATACAAGATTAATTATTCATTTTCCGTTTCCTTCGAAGAAAAATTAGTTTTAGGGTAAATTTGCATAGTTATTTAACTTTTCGTATATTTCGTTTTTTTTTTAGTTTTTCGCTTGTTAGGTTTACAACAACGTTATAGTCGTTGTCGTGGGTCATTATATATTCACGTCACGTCCAACTTCATATATAAAAAAGGCAATTAACCATAATATTTCATTTTGACGAAAAAACTGTCCGATACGCATTTCTCCATTAGGGTCGCTATAAAAATGTAAATTTCAGAATACACCGCACTGCATTTTATATTTAGTCAGTAAACACGTTTTTAATTAATTCGCTTATTTATTTGGCCATTGACGGTGGGTGCTCTGGTTCTGGTATTACTATTACAGAGTGTTACCAGATATATCCTTGATTGAGTGTGATTCTGATGGAATGTTGTTGCTTACGGTGTTTGTTGTAAACAGTTTGCTTGAACGTTTTTTAATTATTTTTGCTTACATTTACGAAAAAAAAATTGAAATATAAAAATGCTTTTAAATACATCGTTGTTAATATAACGAGGGATAAAGATTTAAAATACAATGATGGTTTATTATACTTTCAGAGTATACTTTACATAATAAAAAACAACAAAACATCAAAAATATTCTTTCAGTTAGTAGGGAACCGAATCTAGTTATTGTTGGGAGCACTAGGCTCCCTCTGCCCACCCAGCTATGCGGCCAATTTATATAGCAGCATTATACGTACAATGTAGTATGGTTTTAAGCAAAAAAAAAATATCTATCAATAATACTGCTAAAACCACGTTAACGCTATACTACAATATATTTTAACAATTTAAAAAATATATTTTCAATACCTTTCGATATTAATAATGTTTTGATTTAACATAAACCCATCTCTTGCAAGAAAGAAAAACAACTCCATGCATGCAACTAATTTTCTTAAAACTAATATTACAATATATTTTACCGTCTTATATGCGGTATAGAAGCTTAAAGCAAAATGAAGCTCTTTACGAATAGAAAACATATGTAAGGGTAAATTGAGATTAGAAATCTTAGAAAGCGGGGTATGGCAGGATCGGTGAACCCTATTTACCTACTTACCCATCAGATGCTTATCACATCGATTTGTATAAATGTTTGAGTTAAGCTTTAGGATATCATTTAAAATAAAAAAAATAATAATTAAAACAAATATACAGATAAAGAAGAATGATACAGATTATTAGAAAGTAATAAATTATATTTAAATCTCTAGTATGTGCATCTTCTTAAAAAACATTCATTTTTATGAATCCAAAGAACAATCACAACACTAGTTTCTTTACCTTCCACCTATTTTTACAAGCACTGTGTATTAAGTGAATGTCACGTTTCATTTTGCTAGGACTATATTTAAATATATATTTTTTGTTTGTGGTATTCTAGGGGCAGAACAAAACATCTAGTGTTCGTACACTCCGTTACTCACTTTCCTCCCAATTTTCGAGACATTGTGTGTTGCAAAACAACAAAACTCGGCGTCGTTCTTTGTCTTTTTACTAGAGCGAAGAGGGAGATGCAGGGCCGTTACGCCACGACAGCTTTTACAAGTAATATAAAGATATGTGAATGATATTTAAATCGCAAATACAGAGTTTATTAAAATGCATTCGAAAATAAAAATACATATTTCGCCCGCAAAAATATAATGTAAAAAGTATTAAGTAAGCAAATATTTACAAAAGATTACAGGCACTATTAAGGCAGTATTGCAGTTAAAAGCTAAGAATATCGTAATCGAAACAGCGTTTTAATATACATATTTTCAACAAAGAAATGAAAAATTTCCGGAAAATATTTCAAATAATAATTTTCAACCTAGATCATATCTCAAATAGATATTTCCATCTGAAATCCAATAACATAATCTTAGGTTCCATTCAGATTGTAAACATTAGGACGGGACCGGATTAGCAATCTCGGAAAGTATTAGATCGCGACGTTATTTACCGACCGCCTCGACTGGTTTCAATCGTGCGATTTGCTCACAGGACGTATTTAGTATGGGGATGTCGAACGTGTACACTTGGCTTTACTTACTGTTGATTTTTACTCAAAGTTGCTTAGTTTTGAAATTTCTGTTAAAGTTAAAATATGCATAATATGTTTATTTTCTCTTAAACTATTTTTGAATTCCAAAACAAAAGGCATTAACATATCTTTTAATACTACGTTTATTTACTTCATAGCATACATACCTTACTTACTATAAAAAATAATATCACTACTTTTTTCAATTACTTTCTGTTCTCCCACTACAGACAAACTAATTTTTTATATATAAACCAATGAAGACATATCGTATACGATCCGCCTCTTTGCAGACACCGCAATTGAGATTTCCTTGGTGATTGAAAACGTAAGTACATGTCTGTTCCCTATATCGATGCGGGTTTATCTACTGCTAGTGAAGTACGCAGGTCGATGATTAATGAAGTTAAACTGTGAAAGTATCAAATAAAAAAAAACATTATAAGGAAATTAATGTATGTTTCTTTTTTTTTTTACTGAAATGAATAAATAAATAAATAAACATTTCTATACTCACGGTAAAATTAGCATTGTCTAAGAAATTGAGATTGCGATGTAACAAAAAACGAAAATATTTATAAGTAGAATATTAATTCTAGATTATTAAATCTGTGAGAGATTTAATAAATGACATTTCTTAAGTATAACAGTTCCTGTTACAAAGAATTGTGTTTTTTATTACTTAGCGTGTCTATTACAAAAGCTGATTTTTTTACTGGAAACATGACATTTTTATTAGCTCAAAAATTAAATTATAGATATACACATATGTACATGTTCATATTTCTTGTATTATTATAATATCTTCACGCGACTGCATCGTCACGCTGTTTTTATATAAATGAAGGAAAGTTATATAATAAAAATAATATGAAAATAATGACTCAGCTCTATATGGGATGTCTTAACCTTTTACGTTGATTGTTATAGAACCCTAAAATTTTGCATGGCTTAGCTGTTTTATGTTTTATTTTACATGAGACCTCCTACAAATGCGTGGTGGGTTTGAAATGGATCTACATAAAGGAAATGCATTGAAATATACTTATTGTGATGTTCTTTAGCCAACAGAATCTTTATTTGCGTATCAGCTGGTAAAAGCAAGTATTTTTTTCGCGTTTATCTTGTCACTTCACGAGTGTCTCCTATTTATCATCATCCACAATTTCAAAATTTGTTTTCAATCAGTCACTGCATCGTGTATTGTATTATTAAATTGTAATACTAAGTAAATACTATATCGATAATTTAGGACATGTCTATCCGATTTTCAATGAGCATAGACGAATGGTATAGAATTGATGGGTGCTAGTAACGACTTCACTTGGCCACAATACAAATCTACTTAATTTGAGTGCACTGTGTGTTTGTTTGTTTGTTTGTGCTCTGTTTCTAAAAACATCGATGACATGAAACAATAGTCTTGAGGAAACGCTCAAACGCGCCAAAAAAAATTGGTAGCATTTTGCTTTTTATTATACTTCAATTATGATGAGAATGTTCTTTTATTTTATAACTTTAATAAAGTCGGCAGATAGAATCTGGGAATCTAGTGTTAAGACACTCTGTTATCGTTAAGAGACATCTTTACTATATTTCCACCGATTTCTCCTTTCTGATTTTTTTAAGTGGCGGATCTCAATGCTGCGCTTTGCCTTTCGATAATTACGAGGTAATGAAATATAAAATATTTCATTCCCTCGAGTGGAATTCAAAGTTTGTGACATTGATTTGCACTCGCGACTCCGTCGCCTTTAATTCTAATAAATACCAATAATGAAGAGAGAGAGAGAGAACCATATTAGATTTTCTTTAATAACATAAATGTGAAATATAAGTTGAGTCTTTTTTTTTAATTAAATTTAATCGATTATACAATTATAAGCACCTACTGCCGCTACAGCTGTCCACTTTTGTTTATCATGCTCCACTATACGCAACCAAGATCGACATCAAATTGAAAAGAAACCATCACCTTCAGACATATACATTAATATATTTTTTTTATTTTACTCTTTTTCTCGCATAGTACGCTGAGAGAATCTAGTGTCATGACACTCTGATTTCCGCTTGTTGCCCGAAATCGTTGCGCGTTATGTGGTAAAACTTAACACGTCGTTAATTCTAAAAAAGCAGAAAAAGGAATATTAGCTTCACGCTGAATTCAGGGGAAACCTAATGTTAAGACACTCCGTTATCCGTTCTCTGTTTTCGAGAAATGTATATCATTTAAATATAACCATTTGTCAGAATGAAGTTTGAACCCACAATTTGCATGATTTTAATCATAGGTTATCCCACTGCGCCACGATCGCTGCCACACATTTAGATGTATCATGATAAAACATTCTTGCATTTGTGAAGTCCAGTGGATTGCGGAATAGTTAATTGCAGTTAGTTACCCGACCCGCCCTGGTTTTGTTTAGGGTAACTAAATTATACAGTCAAGTACAAATACTATAAGTTAAGCCAGCTTTACAGGCGCAGCTGCTCAAGAGCTTAGCTCAGAATGCAGCTTCTATACTAAATACCACTATAACACGGTGTAGATATGGAGATTTATTCCAGAATTTGAATTTCTGTTCAGTTTTTTTTAAATAATGAAAATTGTTTACAGCTTGATTATAAGGTGAATGATAAATAAATGAATATCACAGATGTTTTTAATGACAAACTTATACCCTATCCGATTTTTGTTTGACAGTCAAAGACGTATCTATGGTATTTTTATTAGTCTCCATATTATTAAGAATTGACTGAATGAATGTTCTATTTAAAATAATAATACTAGCTTTTACCTGCGGCTTCGCCCACATGAACTTAGAAATGTATCAAATACACACAAATGAGTTGTGTATAACATATGATACATTCCTAAGTGCGGGAAGTTACTCAGAAAATAGGTATAGTGATTTAGAGAACGTATAAAAATTTGAACGTAGCGGGACTCGAACCCGCGCCTCCTGGAAACCGACCAGGCGCTCTGACCACTGAGCCATAAGTTCTCGCCAAGCTACGTTGAAATCTTATCTTTCCTAAGTGTGGATTAACACTTTAAAAATGTTTATAGTGTATAAAATAGGTATAGTGAGTGAGTTGCCTCAAAATGAATGAGTAGCTTATACTTTTTATAGCCATTTGTGATATAATAAAGATTGAAGCCTTTCCCAGTAAATGTTCATACAGCCAAACATTTTAAAAATTTTAACCAATACTTCCCGAGATTAGCGCGTTCAATCATACAAACCATTCAATTTTATATATTAGTACAGAAAACATTGATATTTCTTGTACAATACAATTACAAATCTAATTTCCAACTGTAAATTGCAAATAGCAGGGACGAAAATTGTGACCGAACATAACGTTATTCTCGAATCGAAGACGGTAACAAAGGGTCCTTTGGCCGCGAGGTCGCTGCACTGACCCACTTCCATCTAAATTAACACGGTGAATCTGCCCATAATGCGTTTCATCCGTTTGAGTACCGTCAGAGTTAGATAATGTAATATATAACCTATACTAAACATACGTTATAAATAGAAAATTATTTATAAAAATACTGAAAAGTATGTAACTTTTCAGTATAATAGTAATAATAATATATAGTAATAATTATATATGGCCTAAACAAAAATCTTTATGTAGATATTATAATCTGCAATATGTTTAAATTCGCTGAAATAAATATTACCTAAATTTATTTTATTCCGTTATAAAATGGAAGAGGTAAAATGTATGTAGATAAAAAAATCATTGAAATAGATAGAAAAGGATGCACATTACAATAAATTTCAAACACGTAACTTTAGTGGCGTAGCTCAACGTTGTACTTTTGCCTCATTACCAGAAGACGCTGTAGCAAAAAAAATTTTTTCCATTTCCCGATTGGGACTCGAATCCACAACTCATCGTGCTTACAAGCTTATACCCCTGCGTCACGACGACTTCCAACAATAATACGATAATATTACAATTTATTGAAATTTTAGATAAATTTTTTATCAACGTCGAGCCAATAGAGTTTATAGAGCAAGTTTTTCGTGTTGTATTTTTCGCTTTCCAGTCAACAAAAAATAATTATTTTTATTTATCGCCTTCGATTGTTTTGTTTTTAGCATAAGAATTATTACTGTATACAACGTTGGCTTCCTATTAAATAAAATAAAATAAAAATAACAAGACACACCAAAAAGTCCAACTTAAATTTACTTAGCTTTTAGTGATTTAAAAAAAACGTCCAACTTTGTTTTCATATTGCCGTAAAAAGCATATTATTATAAACGGTTTTCCAATTTAAATTGCCACATAAAATGTTTAAAACTCCAATACGGCTCTATAAAGAATCGCATTGAATTTTTAGTCGTATACGTGTTGACAGTATACATATAAATACTCCAACCATTCCCCAGGACAATTAGCGTCATTTGTCACGGGTTGTAAAATTTTAAATAGGATCGTTTTTGCTAACGCTACAGGATGAGTATTATCTGGATGGTCTGATTGTTATATCTATTTTATTACTGGAGTGCGGTCGCAGCGGGACAGGTTGGACTAGGAATTGTCGACAGTTCTATTTAGATTTAACTGTTGGATTATGGCTGTAGAACTTAGTGCCAATTACTATAGTTTTAATCATAATGTAATATATATTAAATATAATGTTAGTATTAGCATTACTATTATTAATAATTCGTCGTCGTGGTGTAGTGGGACAGTAAGTGTGATAAAAGTAGGTTTGGTTTCTTGTAATTGATTAAATTTGAAATACACCTATTCTGCCAGTCTGGTATTATTATAAATTATAGTCAATTTCTCATTCGATTATTTTTTTTTCCATAAGTTTTAGATTAATTTATAAAAGAACAAAATATTGTTAAAAATATATATTTATAGAAATATCTTTAAATATATTTTTTTAGCCTTACACCTTGTGCCCTCTAAAACAACAACCAACAAACGTTCTATTCCTTGTTAAAAAGCTTCCCTTTTCCACTTTCCGCATAATTATTGAGAGTACACTTTGCCTCGTCACTCATTTCCGCGATTGGGAATTGAATCTATAACCGTCGCGTGTCGAGTGGCGCGCCTGTGCCACGACGGCCTCAATACATCTTCAATAAGCAATTACATATGTACCAGTGCGTCATATCATATAGAAGTTAGTATTCAATACAAAAAAAATATCACCCAAAAATACACATAAATAAGTGATTATTATATATTATGAAAAAAGAAATTTACTTGAACAAACACATCATTTTTCAGGGAAAATGACAATTTGATTGATATGAGAATAGGTTTTAAATGGAAACATTTGTAGGCGAACATTCGTAAAATTCAATCAATCATTTGTTACGCATTGAGAGTTCACTGTATAGTGTTTTGTTATTGACAATTTGTCTTTCAAAGATTTCTTGTATATGACATGAGCTGGTTTTGTTTTAGACATTTTACGAGTAGAGACAATCTATTGTTACAATTCACCTTTTCTTGTTTTCATCAAATTTAGAGGCACTGTGTGTGGTGTGGCGTAGCTCAACGCCGCTTTGCATCGACACCAGAGCGAACAAATTAAAATATTAAATATTTCAATTCCTCGAGTGAGAATCGAACCTACAGCCTGTCGCGTCTAAAGTTACATAATGATCTCCATGCGCCAAGACTGGTGATCTAGATTACATGATATTCTTTTGATATTTAATATAATAATTTCTTCGCCGCGTAATCACACACAAAAAAGGGGAAATTTACAATACTTGTATTTCCTTTACTTGTAAAGGATTTTTCCTTTACTTGTAAAGGAAAAATCGGTGAAGAAAAAAATTATAGATATATCATAAAATAATATATTACAAGCTTGTAGTTCATTTCGTACTAAATGAGTGCATATATTCGCAAACTTAAGTTTGTCAACTTTGTAAGTTATGCTTTCCGAAAGGGAAGTTAGGTCAACACAGACAATCTAATTGGCAAGGAACTCACATATAACTAGTTTTTTTTTATTTAAACATGACTATTAGCCTATTAGCTAACCTATTAGCGTGCGTGTAACTGTAAACACGATGATTACGGATTTAGTATCTTGGACTTGGACTTCCAGACGTTGAGGACCGCTACTCAAAATGTTATGTCCCGAAAACGGTGGCAAAGGAATGTCTGGAAACATCCTATGCGAGAAAGAGTTCAAAAGCTGCTTTTTAGTAAAGGGTATACCCCATAAGTCCACAAAATATTTTAAACAAAACACGAACAACTATCATCTCTCCAACATACAAACACAATTTGTCTTAGAATTTGCATCAAACTGTCAATACCGCAACGTTTTTTTCCCCAATAGCACCCGGCGTTAGAAAATGAGTAATAAATAAACAAGGATTACTCCCAGCTTAGCGCCGGCCTGAAATATATTCGAGATTAAATTTTGTATGGCACCCGTGAATCAATACTTGTAATCTGGCGTGCGTCGTTTGTTAGACGTCACATTCCACAGTGATTAGCGCTAAATCATGCGAGCGTTTCGCGAGTTTGCATGCATCGTTTAAAATTTCATAGTTCAAACTGACAAATCGTCAGTTTGTACTGGTTTCGTCTGATTTAAATTGTCTATTATTTATTGTTTTGTAGCTTCACATTGTGTGGAATATTGCAAAGTGGTCTAAGGTACTTAGTGTTAAGGCATTCTGTTCCCATTTTTTGCCAAATTCTGGTGCCATTACTCGTTGAGTGGCGGAACTCAACGCCGCACTTTGCTTCGTTACCAGAGTAAGGAATTTAAAATATTTATTATTTATTTTCCTTGAATGGGAATTGAACCCAAATACTGTCGCACGCTTGTACTCCTGCGCTACGATTGGCCTTAATTTTATATATTATTTTATTAGCACTATAATTTAAACATACTTTTTGAATATTTTTATTGAATTATTATTAAAATTAATTTAGGTGTAATGCAGTGATGACATCATTCATCCACTCAATTATATGGATTTGGCATTACAGACCCGTTACAGTTAATAGCTTAAAAAGTACTACACATACTGTGATGAAACTTTATTATATAGGTATGTATAGCTATTAATCTTTACCAACATGTAAGGTATAATTTTTTTTTAAGGCCTAATATGAAATCCTATTAACTCTTCTGGTCTATAAAAAATATTAATATAACTTCACTAGCATCATTGTATCGTTAACGACTGGCAAATGCAAGTGGTAAGTGTGGCAAGGGTCATAAATGGTCATGCCAACGAAGTAGCGGCACGCTAGCAATAATAAATAAAAAATAAAAATGTCGGAATAGGTAACGTGCCATAATAAAAATATTCGTTATTGATGACAATTTAATTAATCATCTTCAGAATAAAATTGGGATTTTCTGATGGGTGTAATATTTGACGTTGGTTCTTAGTATGCGGCGGTAAGTTATCCACCCACTTCGCTCCACTTTCCGACAGTATCACCCATCAAGATACTGCTGGCAATCGTGGGTGGTTTCAAAGTGTATTAATGAGACACTAAAACAATAATATTATAAACAGCATATTCAATTAAAATTATAAAATTATTAATAATAGCTGTCACTGACATCTGTCACTTCGTTATTAATATGCGAGTCATTACTGCCCTGATTCCAAGTTGAAATCGAATTTAGCAAAATATTTCAAAACCAAATTGTTCACAGAAAATCAGGCGTAAAGCTCCTCACATCACCTTTACTCAGAGTAAGCGAAAAATAGAGAAAGTAGTGATAGATCACTACGCTTCCTCTGCTTACCACTACTACTACCTAGCCCTGTTACATGTTCCCACATGTGAACTGTGACCCTACACCGTGAACCTGAAAAAAAAATATTCATCGTTTCTTAGAATTGGCTGTATGTAGACTGTACCACAGTTCTAACATTTGTGTTTAGTACACACGAACTCTGAAGAGAGCATGAATTAATCAGGACGTTTGCATTTCCTTTGGATACATCTAAATGTATGAGAAAATGCTATATATATTTGTCGTTGTTAACTATTTCGTTGATTGCCTCATTCTATCTCGAGATTTACTTGTGAATTGAATAGAATAGAAATGTGAACATTATGAAAATATGGATGTATGGATATAGAACGATGTCTATAGCTACATATATTCATTTATGAAGCTTTTTCGTTGTAAGAATCGAAATTTACTCATTTTGATTAATTAAAATCAAATTAAAAATGTTAAGTCAGTTTCACGCTGTATCGGATAGACAGAGGATACCTAGTGTGTAGACACTCTGTTCCCCACTTTCCGCCGAGTTTTGAAGGCGTGCGTGTTGAGTGACTCTCTCAACTCAACGCCGGGCTTTGCCTCGACACCAGAGCGAAGAAATACAAGTATAAATGTAAATAAATATTTCATTTTCTCTAGTGAGACGTTCTTTCTGCCCTTGAGGCCCCGATACTTTGATGAAGATTTTTTCTTAATATTTAGTTTTTTTTATAAATAATTAAATTTAAATCGGCTTGGTTTAAACGCCGCCCAAAAAGGTACCTATTTTACTACCAATAAAATTCGAAACGTTTAGCAAAATGGATAAATGGTCACCAAATTATGTCTCCTCAAATATTAGTAAATAAATAGATTCAATTTTTCTTATTATTGACTGTCATAAAAAGATATGGACTCCTTTAAAATTGACTTTATACTAAATATCATATCGTATAATAGTAGGGTAGGTAGAGGGAACCTACTGTTAATGTTCCGTACTCCGTTCCCCACTTTCAGCTGAATTATTCGGAGCATTGCATGTTGAGAGGCGGAACTCAACGCCGGGCTTTTGCCTGGGTGCCAGAGCAAAGTAATGAAAATATTCATAAATGATAATTTATTTTCCCGAGTGGGGATCAAACCCACAACCGCCGCGTTACTGTCACACCCTTTTGGTCTAACTTTTGGCTGAGTAGAAGGCGTGCTTTCATTTCTTTTTACATAGTCAATTATTTTTTTTGGAGTTATCTATTATATTTGGTACTTAGCTATGGGGTATTAAAAGTATTTCTGATGATCGTCTAAATTGTACCCTTAATAATCCAATTTTTTTTATTAAAAGAAATATTTACCTTATATAGTGAAAAAGTGCAGTATTGGCCAGCGCCTTTCTATATACACTATATAAACACTTGCGGGAGCTTTTGAAAAACAAAACGAGCTATTTAGCAAAGAACGAACGGTCATTAAGTATTTATTTTTTAACAATTACTCCGTTTTGCGGTTAATTCTTTTTGAGTTATTTATTTAACTAGTGTTATAAGCAAAAATATTTGACATCTGAATGTTAATAGGCCATGTTGAGGCCAGTCGTGGTGCAGGGACACAATCGTGGGACTGTAAACGCCACAGGATGTGGGTTCGATTCCCAATCGAGGAAGTGAATTATTTCATATTTTCATTTCCTCCGCTCTAGTGTTCTGCAAAGCCCACCGTTTAGTTTCGCCACTCAACACGCAATGGCTCCATAATTCGGCGGAAAGTGGGCAACGGTAGTGTATTAATGGGAACAGTGTCTTAACACTAGGTTCTCTGGTTCCCTCTGCCTACCCTGCTGTACGGGATAAAGAGTGATGCTCAAAAAAAGTTACTACTAATTAATCATAATGGTTCAAGAAACTATTCCTATACAAATAATATGTTAATGAATCTAATTGTGTTCATTTTAATACAATTAAAATTCATATTATAATTACACTTTCATAGTCACGATTTAGCTAGTCGGTCTAGTAAAAGCTTTTTGTAATATAAAGTATATTTAGACGTTGCTTCTTTATAATATAACTTTATTTTATTTTTAAGTAAATTACTTACACTTAGCACGACAAGAGATAATATTATAAATGTCATTCTTAAATTTAATTTTTTCCTTCACTTAAAAAAATGGGCGTTATACTACAGTCTATTAGCAACAGGGAATCATTAATGCTTTGAGTGGCAGCCTAGTAAGAGGCCAGTCGTTGTGCAGGGGCACAAGTGACTGTAAACGCGACAGGTTGTGATTTCAGTACTACTCGAGGAAATGAAAATATCAACACGAAATTCATAGGAAAGTAGGTACCGTAGTGTCTTAGTACTAGGCTTTTTCTGTTTACACACGGGAAACAGTGTGAAGCTGAAAAAACAAATGCCCTTTTACATCAAAATTTGTTGTCACTAAAATCATAATGGAAAATCATTTACATATGTAACTACGCTGCCAACGTGTCCAATGTCAAACGCTCAGTAATTTCAATAACCCAATTACTAACACTATACAGCGAAACAAAATAATCAATCATATTCAACAAAATGTAATTTTTGCTATAGTTTAGTATAGAGATACCAAAAAAATATGTTAAGCTATATTTGACAGTGATTATAGGTTTCAATTCAATGTGTTGACTGAACATAGCGCGGCGTTAGGTTCCAACATTCATCGTCAATGTTATAGATGTCAAAGTGAATTGCGTGGAAAGTGGAGAAAGGAATACCGTAGCACTAAATACTTTTGCCAATTTAAAAACTGTATTAAGAGTAAACCAAATAGTATGCATCCGGAACTTTTGATAATAAAGATTTTTTTTTTTAAGTTACTTCACACTAAAGAAAGAAAAATATGTTTAGAATCCGTATAAAAATTTAAATGTATCGGGACTTGAACCCGCACTTCTTGGAAATCGTCAGAGCGTTTTGACCAAAGCCATACGTTATCAAGTTTATTATTGAAATAATATTATTTGACAAATAATTTTTAGCATTTTCAAAATGCTATTCCACACTAAACATAGAAAAATATTTTTAGAAAAATAACTTTTTAGCAATTTCAAAAAATAATATTTATTTATCCTTTCTCCATATTTCTATTTGTACAATCAATTATTTCGACTATATAGATTTAAATATTGTGGCGAAAGTAACCGGAACAGTGATTGGGATTGCAATGTTTATACAAAAAATAATTGACTTAGTTCAGTTTCATTGGATGAAAATCTAACATTTTTTTATTGGTCACCAAGCCTTTTCAGTTTAAAATAGGTTTTGGCACGTTTACATGTAACTTGGCTTTGTTGAAATATAAAAGTAAATTGGTACTATTTGGGCTATGTAGTGATATTTTTGTTCAATGCTCGCTACAGTTGTGTCGCCTTTACCTTATTATAAATAATAACGTGTCCATTTCACTTTCTTAGATATTGAGAAGTTTATATAACGTATAGACTTTTTGTATTTAAAATATATTTTTTTGTTGGTTATTATAGGCCGTAATGAGAAACTGTCGAGCTGCTATACAATATAGAGTGTAAAAACTTGATGTATGTTTGGAATCAATTTTAATGTCTATCCAATAATTATTGATTACTATTTATTTTAGCTTTAAGGTTATATCGCATACAGCTAAGTAAGCAGAGGGTACCTTATGTTGAGACACTCTCCTACCAATAAGATACGTTCCTCACTCTCCACCGAATTCTGGGAGCATTGCGTGTTCAGTACAGGAACTCAACGTCACGTGTGAACAAATGAAAATATTAAATATTTAATTTCCTTTGTCGAAAATTATCGAACGCAGAAATTGTCACGTTTACAGTCGTACGCTTATGTCAAATTATGACCTCAAATTGACCATTTTAATCCATAATATATGTAAGTGAGGCAATAATTGCCTCACTTGCTTTAATACTTGCCGCAATTAAGACTAAACGAATTAATAATAATGTAAAAATCATTGTATATATTATATTAAAATGATAGAAATCGTAATAACGCAACATACGCATCAGCCGCTCACTGTCAATTAGTAAAATTAGTATGGGGATTGATAGATTTGAATTATTTGCAAGCTGTAATTGTATGCGCAATAAATATTATAGCACGTAATCTATCAGTTTGCTTTGTCTTGTCATTTAGTGGGTGAAATGGTTGAAATTTAGTTTGATTTGGTGGTAAAACGTTATTTTACAAAAAGCGTAGTGTTAATATTATCTCGAAAATTAGGTAAAAAATGGAGAAAATAGTGTTTTATTAATATGTTGCCTTTGCGTGTTATGGGGAAATACAACTGACTGTTTATCAGCTATCCCTATAACTGGAACACGCACCAATTCCTCTAAATTTAATTCTATGCAAGAATTAAGGCAAGGTAAGGCACAAGTATTAAAGTAAGTCGTACATCGACTCAACTGAGATTGGTCTTATCTCTAAAATGTAGAAACTAAATTAGTGTTCGCCAGTTTATTTCATAAATCACCCTTAATTAGAGCACTTGACATAGCACTGGTGCACGTGTGCATACAAATGTCCCACATACTGAAATTGTATCGCGTTCATGTCACGTACTACTATAGTGTAGATATTTATAGGTATTTTTTTTAACATTTCCTAGAAGTTAATGAAAATTCTAATATTAAAATTTTTTTTTTGGTAAAATTCAGCCAAGTTCTAGTTGGACTCGTGCTTGAAGTTCCGTACCATAATCTGTAACATTGGCAAAAAAATCATGGCGTCCGGAGCCTTAAATAATTTTTATTCTGTTTTTTTCGTAATTGTTATTAACGTGACAATAGAAACAGCAAAATTTCAAATGTGTAAAAATTTCAACTGTCTAACTATCACGGTTCTTGAGATACAGCTTGGTGACAAACGGACAGACAGACAGCGGAGTCTTAGTAATAGATTTCCGTTTCACAATTTGGATACGAAACTCTAAAATGTTCTATCCGAAAGTAGTGTCTAGTCCCAATTAGTTTGCGTATAACTAATTAATTATCAAATGAAAATATAAAATCTACTGCAACAAACAGGCTTAAAGTCAATTATAATTAAGTACCAAAAATAATTTTAATAACCGCGACATCAAATACGAAATACCCCTTTTATAATTAAATAACCATGTAGGCGGGTATCGGTTGTCCTCATACATATTATGTTAACCGAATAATTAGTCCCGTTGGAACCCGTTATATTTTAGAAACTGAGCGTTTTCCCGTTTCGTCGTGACATGTTTTGCGAATTTGATATTTATATTATCTTCCGTCGCTTTCCTGTTTGTTTGTGAGACAGGGTTTTTGTTTAATTTAGATAGGATAAATAAATGTGATTTTAAAGAGATGATGTACGTAAGAGATGATGTGAACGTGGTAATCCCAGACATAAAAAAAGTATTGTTATTTTAGATAATGCGAAAGTACAATAAATTGTTACTAGACTATTAACTTAACTGTTTATAACTGTTTAATTAATTTAAAAAAAAAGAATATACATAAAAAAACAATTGTATATAATTGGTAATTGTTTAATGAGAGGCTTAGGTGAGGAAATGAGACTTACTTGAAACAATCCAAAGCTTGTATACGAGTTGTTATGATTTGTCACCTTCTCCGTTGTTCTGCCACTTGCGTGCTCTATCAGACATACCCCTGAGAAAAATAGTGTATTTCAATTCATGTAATTTAAAATAATTATTTAAATGTTAAGGCCAGTCGTGGCGCAGGGGCACAAGCTTGTGAATGTAAACGAGACAGATTGTGAGTGCGATTTCTATATGAAAGTGGGAAACGGAGTGTTTTAACACTCTTGTGTTAAAACTTGGGTTTCTTAACCCAGGTTCACTTTGTCTACCCTGCTATGTGCAGCGCTAAGCTAAAAAATTAAGATAATTGTACAGACATATTAAATTCTTCTATATATTCCATAGATAGTAAATATTGAACAATACTCTTCAATATTAAAAAAACATATTTTTGCATTTCCTTGATTCGACTTCTGACTAACTGACTTAGTTACAAAATTAACTTCGTAACAACACACTAAACAACAATAAAATAATTAATTGCAAATTTAAAATAACTAACTCTCATAATAACATTAAGCCGGAAACGGAATGATTTGCCGGTCTTAATAAGCATTCACGGTGAACTTAGAGATCTCGAATTTGCATAAAAAGGAGCATGACTCAAATGACAAAACATTTCGAAGATCTCTTCCATTTAAGTTTAAAATTGTTAGCGTTGGATTTAATTGACACGGCAAAGGGACGCGGGCTTAATCCGAATTAATTCAAATTGATACTGCCTTAAATCAAAAGCGACGTTTGCCTCGAATTTGTTCCGTCTGTCTATTGATATCTGAAACAGATGCTGAGGGCTGATAGGATATATTAGATAGTTGAGACTACCTTTATAAAGTAGTTAATAGAAATCATCGAAATGTTATGGTAAAACTTTTTTTTTCTTCATCCGTATTCTGCATTAAGCAGGGCAGGCAGGTAAGTTTCTTTACGGAGTATCTTAACAGTAGGTTAAATGTAATTATTAATGGAATGATATGAAAAAAATAAAATATAATTTAACAAGGCAAACTGGCAACAAGGCGAAAAGCGGCGTTGAGTTCTGCCGCTCAACATACATGACATTGAAAATTGGGCGTAATATTCTCATTTTCTGCCAGAGTGTATTTAAGGATATCCCTATCCACCCTAATAGATACAGAATATATAGTGAAGTGAAAAAAAACTTACACATGGATATTATAAATGTCGAAGAAAGACTTATAAAAGTCAACATTTAATATTCGGCCGCCACATATGGATGGATGAAGACAAATCAAAGTTTCAGATCAGCAACTAATATAATAGGCAAAGTTGGTTTCAATTCACTTAGTAAAGTTTCGATTGAAAGCAAGAATAGGCATATTACTAATTAATTCTTGCTCGAAAACTATGGAAGATACCATTAATATTAATGTACGTATCTTTTTACAGTACATTTAATTTCGATATTCCATTTCTTGGTCGATTAATTCTGATGTATGATGGACTAATCGTTTAAATGTAGTTGGTATAATTTATGATATGCAAAACAATATCGAAATTGTCTTAGAAACTCGCTGTATTGAATATTGGTCCTTCGAGCCATATCAAGGAAAGATTTTCTATCTCTATTTTTAAATTACTTAAAGACCTAAACGCGGCTCTACCCACATAAACGTATTGTAGGCTAAGTGTTATTCTGATGTATAAGTTCTATTACTGTAATGTTTCGTCTAAATCCGTTAAGTAGTTTTTGCGTGAAAGTAAAACAAACATCCATTCTAAAACCTTCACATTTACGATATTACATAACTTTTTTGGATTAAATATAATAAAATAAAATTGAGTAGGAAGTAAGAGGAACTGAAGTGTATGTTTAAATTAATCAATTGCAAGTACTCGTATATAGCTTATTTACCCCTTAAAGCGTAAGTCAAAGGCATAATAAACGCACGCCTCGGGAGCAACACTGTACTTTACTGATTAAGTTCGTGCTAATGCATGCATCGCGCAGCATTGCCACCTCTGGGATATTGTCTTTGTTGGCTTAAGTTTGGTTTTGTTTGTAATGCGACTAGATTATCTCGTTAATATTAAATGTGTTTAAATGTTTTTACTTAGTTACATTTTATGTCTAAATTTTAGAGATTTTTTGTATTGAACGAAAGAACTGAACCGCTTTTTGTCTTAACCACTACGAGGACATCAAAGAATGAAAATCAAACAATATTTTTACAATCGACAAAATATTACCAACGTAGAGAAATCGTTTGGTACCGACGCTGTTATACGCCAGCGAAACGTATTACAGAAGAAGAATGAAAGAAAGATGAATGCCGTGAAGATGCGATCTCTTCGTATGATATATGGAGTCAGCTTGGCTGCTCGAATCCGTGAGGATGTCACAATGATAATGAAGAAAAACGTGCTCCGCTGGTTTGGGCATGTGGAACGAATGTGTGATGGAAGAATGGCAAAAAAGATTTATGATGGAAAAGTGAATGGTAATAGAGGTAGGGGACTTCGGTTGACCTTCAAAAACACAGTATGAAAGATACTGGAGGAAGGTCACGTAAAAAGCATGAGGACCCCCCGGAGGGAACGGAGGTCAACGACAGTGGACGAGGCGAAAGGGGTATGTAGAGACCGTGGCGTTTGGCGCTCCGTTCTCTCTTACTACCCCGCTAGGGATAAAGCGTGAAGCTAGTTTAGTTTAGTTTTTAGTTTTGAAAAATACCGTACTGTTTCGTTCTTAATCTAAAAGTTAGTATACTATTATCGTAAAATTATACATTTTCATCCATAAGTTCTGATTAAAACGAAATCTTTTTAAATTCTGCGAATCGTGGTTAGACGGTCAAGCTCCATTTCAGTTTAACTACACTGTTTTCTTTACCTGAGACCGTCTGTTCCCATCCATTTGGCTGTCTCCGGATTTGTTAAGGTAAATTAGCTATTTTTCCGACGCTATTTTTCTTTTGATTAAATTCGTTAAAGGTAAAAAGGTAATGTCGTTTTTTTATGTTTAATCTTTTACATTTAAAATGATTAATTTTAATGCAAATAAATAGACATCTTCTTGAAGCGATTGGGAACCGTACGAGCATTTTTTTCGTGTCACTCATTAAAACACTTTCTTTCTCCATTCTCCGCCTAATTGCGGATGCATTGCGTAATGGGTAGTAGAACTCAACGCTTTGCCTCATTTTCAGACCAGACCGAGTGAAATGAAAAACGAGTTAGCAATCTCATGTAAAAGACGGTAGAAATAAGTGAAAAAGACTATAAAAGCAATGAAATTGTGTCAATCTGGGGCAGTTTGAGACCTTATTGGAAGGAAACTCGTGTTAAGTATTGTTATTGGGTAACATATCACTTATTGCAATTACGTAGAATCTCTTTTCACTTTCGATTTCTAACAATATTATATATTTAATTTCCCCGAGTGGGAATCGAATCTACAGCTGTCGTATCTACACGCTTGTACCTTGCGCCATTACGGCCTGGTTAAATTAAATTTAATATATCGAATAAATCGTTATTAGTTATAATATTATGTAGCGACGAAGATATTCAGTATATCTTGTCGAAACATCAAGAAAGTTCTGTTACTGAGTAGATACTTTACATTACACTTCATCTATTGGTAAACTTAGGCTATTATCGTTAGAACTTTTAATTATTATGCTTGATTAGGTAGATGGTCTGAACAGATAAAAAATATCTTTTTTTTTAAATATTTATTTATGTTTCACGCTTTATCCTACTGGTCTGTTCCCATTAAGATACTTCTTTCTTTTCGTCACTTTTCGCAGAATTTTCGGCTAATCGTGTGTTGAGTCGCGGAATTCAATGCCACGCTTTGTCTTGTTACCAGAGCGAAAAAATCAAAATATGGAAAAAAATAATTTCCTCGAATACGTATTGAACCCACGATCTTGTGGGTTCGATCGCCACCGTGTGTGGGGAACGGAGTGTCTTAACACTAGCTTTCCGCCGTCTACCCTGCTATATGCGGAATACAGCATATTAGCTTCGTTAATACAAACATTTCAATACTTACAATTAGGTATTAACGTTCTGGGGAAATTGTAACGCAATAGCTCCCTCGATAGTTGGCATCGGGTGAAGGTTCTGGCGTGGGCGCGAGTGCTGTGAATGAGGGAGAGTGCCAGCCAAATAAGGACTAGATAACGCATCTTGACTGTTTTGCTACAAAAAAATAATAATAATATTTATACAACTTTTTATATTAAAATAGTTTTTAACCAATTTAAGAAAATAATGGAATCGGCGTTAAGTTACGCAGTTCAATGTGTAATGTAGAAAGTAGAAAGGCGCTTTAGCAATAAATTTTAGAATAAAATATGTGCTTTAAAAAAACTGGCTGAAAAAGTTATTTTTGTTATATTTGAAATTATCTTTAAAAAATATTTCTATTGTAGTTATTTTTGATTTAAATGTTTATTGGTGGAATCAACGAACATTTTAATAGGTAGACAAAATGTTACCTATGCTGTATAATTTATTAGTCGAATTTCCAATAGTAAAATTTCACTTGAGACTGTTATTGAAGTTAATTAAGTTACAAGATTTCTTCGTCGGTATTCCTTCGTAATTATACAAAATTGTATAATGTTCATTAAAATTATTCGACTGAAAATGTTTTAACTTTGAATTGTTATACAAAATATTACAATTTAAATATTAATTATACAAAAAAATATAACATAAATAAAAAAAATGATTATATTTAATATTGAAATGTAAAATAAATCTTAATATATAAGGTTAATTTTATGAGAGCTAGTTACCTTAGCTATAGCCAGCGAGTGAGATGCAAGTGCAACTAAAGTCGCGCTTGGGCGTAGGGATCTGACCCATTATCCATTTGTTGCACGCACTATAGCACGCATTAAGGGGACACACCTACTTAGAAAGATATTAAATTATTAAAAAAAAAAATCATGTTTAGCTTATGTCGTCGTATTTTGTATTAAATTATTCGATATTGAAATTATTCGATATTGTATTAAAAATCGAGAACGCTGTATCTGCACGCTGTATCCCGCACACAGCAGGGTAGGCAGAGGGAACCTAGTGTAAAGCCACACAATTTCTTCAATTGCCGAATTCTGGAGGCATTGCGTGTTGAGTGGCAACGCCGCGCTTTGCCTCGACACCAGAGCGAAGAAAATGGAAATATAAATTTAA
>DWAN01000621.1:0-22264 GCA_018230445.1 Heliconius hewitsoni | reverse complement strand
TGTCGCTAGTAGCTTCAGTATATATTCGTGATATAAATTAGTGTTAATCTACGTACAAGTTTATATTTAGCTTTTTGGGAGCACAGAAGCTCAACAGAATAAGATTCAAAGAATATTCAGATTTAATAGTAAAAAACACATGGGATTCACACGTAAATTATGCATCACAAATAATTATTAGTCAATCATAAATAAAAGAAAATATTAAATAGAAAGTTTATTTTATATAAAAAATATTAACTACCATATCATAATCTTTTACGAGTTACTTTTCGCGCCGATGGTTTTTTGAACACCTCTTCCTTTCTTTGAAAATCTTCATCTTCTGTAATGATTTTTTTAAAATACAATATTACTAGGTAATTTTATTATCATTAGAAATTTTGACATTTATGAGAAATCTTCATAATTGAATAATAATTTCAATGAAAATAATTTAATTTCCTCGAGAAGGGATTGAATCCACAACCGTATATTCTGTTGTTTGACCGTCAACAAATACAAAAAAAGGTGTTCTTAAATATATTATGATATTTCATTTAATCATAATGATATTTCATTTAAAATATAAAATTTATTTACCCGATTCCTCTGAATCAATAGTTTTGTTTCTTTGTGCAACTTTTCTTCGTGATTTTCTTAATGTTTGTGGCGTAGCTTCTGTATTAGGAGGTTCGTTCTGAAATAATTAAATTAAGATAACTTTAATACTGAAATAGTTTTATTTTTTTCTAGTAAGTTCTTAAGTTTGGTCTTGTCTATATGAGGTTTTACCGAGCTTTAAAATGAATACATATGAAATTAGTGGTACGCGGCAAGACATATATTGCATAAGTCCGCGTCGAAAGATCCAATCGTTCTTGTAAACAAGGTAATGCTATAATTTTCCTTATTTCTACCCGCGCATCATATTTCAGGCTTTATTCAAATAAACGGCTTCTTTCGTTGTCCAGTCTGCGCTGCGTGCGTGGCACTAGGCATACACTAGGTCAGGGTGTGCAATACAGACGGCGGCGCCCGTGTGTATTGTACACCATGCACTATAGGTTAAACCACCCCTGCGTGTAAGCGCCCGAAAGAAGCTCTGTTAATGGTGTTAGCTATACGTCGACCGTATTATTTTTCATTACCTCATCAGCACTAGAAGAGGAGCGTCGTCGGTTCCTCCGCGGAGCAGGTCGCCGACGCGGCGTGGCGCGCGGCTCCGTACGCGCCTCTTCGACTGCTTCCTCACCCTCCTCGCCCTCTTTGTCTTGGACCGCAAAACATTCCTCTATCTTGTCGCCTAGCTCTGTTACTAATACCTGTAAACCGTAATATCATAGTAATATAGAATATAAATATTTTGTATCTTTAATATATTTTTGCATCTTTAATTTATTAATATTATGCAATTACAATATTGTAGAAAAATTACATATAGCACACCATATAGAGTCCTACAATTATTGAAAATTTCCATCACTTACTTTTATTTCATTTTTTGCCATTTTGGAAGTATTATTCATGAGCACGCCAAATGCTTCCATTACACCGGAACAATGTAATTTGTCTTTATAGCAATCAAGATTTTCTATAAGTTTGCGAAGTGACCGCTCATTGTACGTGAACAAGGAGAGGCAGTACGCGAGGTCACGCCACTGCCTTTCCTCTGTAGATAATTTGAAGCGGTGACATAGTTTCTCTACTAAAGCTTCCATCTGCCTGTCCTTTTGTATTAGTGACGTTATGTATCTATAATAAAAAAAAATATAATTAATAATGTATAATCATTAACAGTTTTAAGAAAAAAGTACATTCGTTTTAGTCTGCATAATAAATATAATAGAATTCTTTTGTTTAGCTCGACGCTGTATCCTGAATATAGATCGAATCTACATTCCGATTCCCAATTATCGAAACATTGCCAAACTCAAAGCCGCTCTTTGTCTTCCTACCTGAATGAGGAAATACTTAATTTTTCCGAGTGGGTACCATACCCATGATCGTCGCATTTTGACGAGGCACTGATTCATTATGGGACTCCCTCTAATTATTCAATAGAAACACATAATTTTGGCTTTTCTATGGTTCATTTTATTTTTTCCTTTAATATATTTCAAGTAAGGGTCAGCTGGGTAAGGTTGCCTGAACGAGATCACCTGTGAGCTACCCTTACACCAACTCACTTTTTTATAAATTGTTGATGTTAATTAAAGAAATAAAATAAATTAAATGGAACACTCACTTCATAATAACCCTATATTGATCTTCAGCAACATTGAGCTCAGGGTCGCTCAGTCTCGATATGATGTCCGGCATCACATTATAGAGGGCATTCCCCTTTTGCGATAGTTGTTTGAAGAACAGGCGCGTCATGGCGGCGATGCGTGGATCGTTGTCCGCGCAACACAACGCCATGTCCGCAATCTGGCCTTTCACACGCACCATTTCGTGTAGAACTAGGAATGATAGCATTTTGACGGCACATTGGCGAACTTCTAGCACTTCGTCGCTGAGACTGTATTTTGAAACAACTTAATTCGTTTTTTTTTGAAGGAGGAGAAGGTATTTCAGGTTAAAGGCAACATTTTAATATGTGAAAGTCGAATTAACTTAATGCTGTATTCATGTTACTTCATTCATAGAACATGTTAAGACATCTCTCCGCTTTTGAGACATTATGTGTTGAGCGACGAAACACAGCGCCGCACTTTGTTTCTTCTTTCCAGATTGAGGAAACGGAAAATAATTCAATCCCCAGAGTGTGAACAGAACCCACAACTATCATATTTAACATCAGTCCTAATAGGTCCAACATAAACAAAACAAAATAATACATACATGTGGTAAATATGTTGTGTCCATGGTTGAGTAAGATTGGGAAACCTCAATGTTAAATCAGCAAAAGCAATAGTCAGATTAGTTCTCAGCGACACATTCCTAGACCTCTTCAACACCGTCACCATAAGTTGTAGACCTTCTTCGCACACGGAGCTCGACACTAACATGAATCTGTTAAATAAGACATTTTAATATATTGTTATCTGATGACAATACAATACTTACGAAGTACGAGCCACAAGCTTTTAATATTCTTTTTGTTAGGAAGACTAAGTATTCCTGGATATTAAATGAGAATATTAAATGTTTAAGGTATCGTTTTTCGTTGTCTGTTTTGCTTTGTAAAATTTTGTAATCATTTAAACAGAAATAACTTACAGATCATTATTTTTTTCTGATGCTATTAACTTCGTTTTATGAGAAGAAATTTATTTATACGTTTTAGACATACACAATTAGATAGATTTGTTTCTGCAATCATTCAAAACAGAAGTGGTCTTTCGCCACCGCGCCCTCCAGCCCCGCTTCCTATTCTATCATCTTCGTGTGGCTCTATGTTGTCTGTCACCTTACCTAGTGAAGGTGATCGCGGCCGCGGCCTGCAGCGCTTGCGTGCAGCGCGCGGGCGCGGCCAGCAGCGTCCTCAGCAGCGGCAGGTAGCGCGCGAGCGCCGCCCCCGCGCCCACGATGTCGCGCTCGCACACGCTGCGCACGTACTCCGCGTCCGCGTCGTCCGCCACCGCGCCCTCCAGGCCCGCCTCCTCCTCTGCCATTGTTGTGTTGGCCTATAATATACGTATGTTATAAAAATAATATTGCTTATTTTATTTGCTACTACTCACGAAGATATATTTTTTGCGCCTCACGGTATTTTCTTACACAACTTAAGTATATATTATGTACTAAATTAACTAGATTATGTACATAAGTTTAAATTTTAAGTGCATATAAATGTATCGTAATCTCAGTGAGATAAAAGGTTACTGTGCCTGGAAGAAACAAAAAGGGAGACCATACCGAATTAGCCTTATTGGACAGCACGCTGGCGGAGCGCTGCGCGCGCGAGGAGGCGGAGGCGTTGCTGGCGTTCATGAGCGTCTGGCGGTGCAGGTCGTCCGCGCGGCCGCGGCGCGCCGGCGTCGCGAACATACCTATCTTCTTCTTACGTTTCTCCTCTATCTTGCGCTCTTCTCTAACCTGTGCATAGCAAATATTAGTCGTTTTAAAGTTAAGGGTGGATTGTACCTACTATTAAAAACACATTTTAAATAAACAAAACCATGTCTGATTGGGTTTTTCTTAAAATTACATCCTGTAATATTATTCGAGGTTCAATATTATTGTACAAAATCGATATACAATTTATTTTGTGTAACATTAAACAAAAGTTTGTTTTATGTTACACATTTAAATACTAGATTTTATAATAAAAATATTAAACTAAATGATTTCAGTAACAATATTTCTTCTAGCCAAATTCAATTCAAGTAAACATATTTAAAAACATCTGTATTTAACACACCTGGTTCCGTCGTCTCAGTTCACTATAAACACTTATATCCAAATAAATCAGCTGCTGCAATGCAACATGTCCTAAGACAAATATAAATCTTGTAAGCAGTTCCGACGGAAGACTTACTTCTTCCGTGTTTTCTTTATCTTTTATCATTTTTTCTTCTATATGTTTGTACATAGCAGCCAACAACTTTGAGCAAAGCACTTCAGGTGTATCACATACTCCATAAATAAAGTCAATAGAATGGGCAGCAAACGATGAAAATTTGTTTAATTTCACAAAAGTTTCCATTATGCTTTCGTGTAAAGTTATAAATATTTCGTGATCAGCCGGATATCTTTGGTCTTTCTTGGAGAGACATAAAAGTAGTTCGGCACTCATTTTTCTTGTATTATAATCGCCCGTGAGTCCGTGCGTTCGTATTACTTCAAGATTTGCGACAACAACAGAAGGTTTTGCTTTGGCAATCATAACTAGAAGTGATAAAGCAGCAGAACTATCCATATCTGTTGTCCCATCGATCTTTTTAAGAAACATTTCCCAAAAGACCTGAAATCAATAAAGTGATATAAATATATGTCTTTGTTATATTGTATTTAGGCCGTCGTAGCACACAATCGCGTAAACGCGACGTTTCATTCGATTCCCTTTCGAGGGAATGACATGTTTAATATTTACAATCCTTCGCTCTGGTGTCGAGGCAAAGCGGTGAGTTTCGCCACTCAAAACGCAATGCCTCCAGAACTCGGTTGCAGGCTTCCATTTATAAGTGGCCTCCGCTGTCCGGCGTCCCGTACATTACGTACTTGTATGATCGCGGGCGTGAGGTCGCCCTTGGCCGCCCACCGGTCCGCCAGCAGGCCCAGCGCGAGCGCGGCGCCGCGGTCGAGGCGCGCGCACAGCGCCACCAGCTTGCGCGCGATGGCGAAGGCGCGCGCCCGCTCCGGCTTGCCGTCGCCCTCGAGGTACATGTCGCGGTAAGCGCGCTCCACTGCTTCACGTTTTTCCTGTTACGTTACGGTTAATTTAAATTATTTTATATTTAAATAATTCAAATATGTAATAAAAATAACACATTACATATTTTTAACATTTAAAGTGTTATTCCACACTTAAGAACGAAAAATGCTTATTTAAAAAACGTATCAAAATTTGAGCGGACTCGAAATCGCGCCTCCTGGAAACCGACCGAATATATGACGTAATACGCAAAAACATCAAAAGGTATATTTTTTTAATGTCTGAGATATACTCACTTGATCCGGCGACCACACGAGCATAAGCATATTAGTCACTCCTATTTTCGCAGATTCAATATTAAAATGATGTGCTGTGGTAAAGAAATCTATTGCTTCATTGACATCGCCAGCTTGTTTCGACATTAATAAAGAATTTATTAATGGTACTGCATCAGAGATCGTGCGACTGAAATGTACTGATTCCTGAAGAAAGGCAATAATATTTTCTTTTTCTTCTATTCTTTTATATATTGCAAGCTCTTGTTCGCATTGTTGAGTTAGAGATACGGACTTTCGTCGATCTGGTACAATAAATACGTTACGCAGCAGCGCTACAAAATAATCAACCTAAAACATTAAAATAACTTAAGATATTTGTATAAGTATACTATAAGTTAAGACAAAATGGGTAACATAATGAGATTTTATTATTATAATACAAATATTGCTAAGCCTTTTAGAAACAAGTTTTACAAACTGGTAATGTATATCTTGCTAAAATTATTGATGCTGTATAGGTATAGGTCTAACACTAGTAACCCTTTAAAAGCTTAAGTCATATTAAGCACTTATATAAAAAAATTACTGGTTTTTCTCCTGAATTCAGTGGAAAGTGGGGAACAGATTATTCTGTCTGCCTATCCTGTTGTTTGGGATATACAGCGTACAGCTGATTTATAAAAGGGGGCCCAAAGGGTTCATAAAAAGACATTTTAATATGACCTGTTCACTCTTCTGCATTTCACATCGTAATAACTTCGCGTCCGGGTACTGTCTTTCAGCATGTTTTACAATCAAGTAAGCTTTATAATAATCTTTTTCTCGAAGATTCTTTCTGATAGCATCATACAGATTTTCCACTGTTGCTTGCGATAATTCAGGCTCATCTTGTGTTAACGTATCCATTTTATCCAAAATTGTTTTCATAATATTTTTTTCCATTTTATCCCAAAGTTTTATGAGTTCAGGATCGGGACCAGGATTTAACTTCTCTTGCAGTTCCTCCAAAATTTTTTGTTCACTAACTAATTGCTCTTCTAAAACTTCTAATTTTAATTGCGCGGAAAATGGGTTACATTCCAAGAATATCTGAAACATAGGAAATATAGTTAAATATAATAAAAAAATGTATATATTAAAACTATTATTATCTCAAAAAAGTCCTCTAGCCCTCATATAAAAGTACTGAATGTATAGATAGCTTTACGATGTATCCCATATGTAGCACAGTAGACAGATGGATACTAGTGTTAAGACACTCCGCTCCCTCCTTCCGCGGAGTTCGGGAGGCAACACGCAATACCTCCTCTGTATTTAATCCAATAAAGCTAATAAAGGGTACACGTTCATAGCAATCAGAAAACATTAAATCCCTTACTTTCAGTAGTTGTATGGCCGCTTTCCTTACAAGGGCAGCTTTGTCCTTTAAACGGCCAGTAGCTCTCTCGAGTATGGACCGCTGACGAACCACAGGAACACAATTCTCTCGTTGTAGTCGACACCAAAATTGAAGAACCTAAAAAATAATCACTATATTAATAATATTGTACGGGTATTGCACAATAATTAATTTTATTTGTATGCACGCTATATCAGCGCCTTAAATTTATTCCCTACTCCACGCACTTGTGACATTATTCTCCACTATTGTTTTATAGCATATAAATAACTAAATTTAAAATATAATAAATGAGTTGAATATAAAGTCTCGTCTACTACTATTTCCCCGATGCCGAAGCCCACAATATGAACTTATTTCGTAGAACTTAAGCTTCAAGCTTAGTTATAGGTCCATACACAATTTTGGAATAATCACATCCATAATAAGGCAATATTGTATATATAAACACCATGACCACTCATAGAAACAATTTTTCATTTAGTCACTACACGGAAAAAAGAGAATGTAATTAATTTGAAAATTCTCACTGCCTACCATGCTGCATACATAGGACTAAAAGTAGTAAAACAATGTGTTTATCTGACCTTATGTCGCACATAGGCTGACATATCGTGCATATGCTCGTACAGATCGTCCAGGAAGTCGTCTCGCTGAGTGCGTTGCTCGTCAGTTAGGCCTTCGCCTGTTAGCTCCACGCTGAGCACCTCACACATCATACCCAGCACACTGATACGGATCGTGTAGGACTGCCAATGGAAAGTTAATCTAAATATACACTAAGCTCAATTGTAAGATGCCTCACAACTTTTTTTGCATGGTGACGATATTACTTGGTAAGCTAGGCAACAGGTGACCTGGTTTGACGTTATAGTTTGGAAATAGTATTGATGATACTGGAAGATTACAAAGCCTGATGACCTCCGTGAGGGCCCCATGTATTAAATGATAGTAGACGAGGTGAAAGATGTATGATTTGACTACTACTACTTTCGGATCTATTCTTATCAGAAATTAAATTTACTCTGAAATTTTTTCATTTTTTTCATTTTTTAATAAAGGATTATATTATTTTAAAGAAAAAAAATTCTTCTTGCTCTATTCATATGCAACCTGCAATGTTTAATGAGTGATTTTGAATTTATTATTATATTTTTCTTTGTGGTAAAATATTAACCCTTTGCACTGGTATGTTGATGTATATGTCTTTTGTTATTTCCAATGTTGTAATGGTAATGAATGATTGTTTTTAATTTGAATTAAAATCTGGGCAAAAATATGCTGTCAAAAAATATGTGATATTTTAAAAATAATATCGCATATTATTTGACATTGAGATTTTTTTTCTAAAACAATAAAAAAAATGTTTTTTTAGTTCACTAAGAGTATCACTACACATTTTAGCACATTAAAAAAATATCTTACATAAAAAAAAACCGAGTAGACAGACATAGGTATAAATAATCTAAGTACAGTGTCACACAACAATCACAACAAAACATATTTATGAGTGCAAAGGGTTAAAAATGATATTATCCATGCCAGACACTTAGGATTGTTCCAACCTGTGCCAGCATCCTTAAACACTGGCCAGTATGGCTGTCATGGGCTTTCCTCTCTATATATATGGTACAATTTACTGCATCAGTATTAAGCAGTAGTGGAGCAGCGGCACAACATCTAAACATACCTTTTCAATTGTATTTTACAATTTTTTTATATGCACAGTAAAGAATATATATATGCCTGACAGGGTCTCAGGGTTGCGGATGCAATTCCTAATTATTTATATTAATTCCGTCAACTGAATGTTGGTGGTAAGCTGCTATTTGTGGCATGGAAAAGTGTAAAGCAAAAAAAATATTAAATTCTAAACATAAAAGTACCTCATCACTTTCCAAATAAGGCTGTATAGTTGCAATGGCATTGACCATTTCTTTAGGCAATTCTTTGGTAAGTTCAAGTAAAAAGGTCCCACAGTTTTTAGCTGCACCTTGTTCAGCACCACCTCCATTTTCTTCCTCTGATGTAGCTAGTGCCTCAGCTATTTCACGTACCTAAAAATATATTTAGATAATGTATTTTCTCATTAAAAAAATAAATTTAAAGAATTGCAGTGTCTTATTAAAAATATACTATTTTAAAGAACTTTTATATTTTTATAAAAAAACATGGATATTCTTAAATATTGTACTCTACAGCATCATGCTTAAACATTATTTACTTATTTTAAATATCTCACAATGACACATGCATGGGTTTATTAAAAATATTTTGAAACATGACAGCATCTGAAAATTGTTTATAAAATGGTGCCTATTTTTTTAAATACCATTTGTGGTCCAAATGTAGCAAGATCAAAATCTCTAGTTAGTTGGACAACTCCAGCACATATAGGAGATATTGAGTGTTCCATCATTTTAAGTGTCTGAAAAGGTAAATTAATAAATAAATATGATACACTCATTTAAATTAATATAGTGATTGACAAAAAAAAATTTTTCTCACCTGAACCAATTTTATGACACATGAAGTCCCATGATTATACTTCTTTATAAGTACACCTAATGTTTGAAAGACAATTTCTCTCACTATTTTAGTCTTTATTATTTGTTCTTCTAAAGCTTTATAGCAAGGCTCTGCCACCATCCTAAAATTTAAAAAAAAATGAAAATAGCATTCCATAGCATGGCTGTCTGTTAGAGTGTGCTCAAACATTAAGACTGCCTTTGTATTCTACGTTTCATATGCATATATCCTTGTATGTTTTTTTTAAATATTTGTATTTTTGTCTTTGCAATAAAAAACACCATTTAATTCTAAAAGACAACTTACGACACAAAATTATCTTCCGCTAAAGGTGGATCCCATAAATGAGATAACGGATGTTGTAGTAATAAATGCAAACACACAAGTGCAGCTTGTTTGTCTGCTTCAGTCCAACCACAGAATTCATCCTCATCAGTTACCTTTTTACCCTTCTTTCCTAATGTCAATTTAGTGGAATTCTACAAATATAAACCAAATAAGTAACCTTATTAATTAAATAGAAAATAAAATTATTATGTAAGTTAAATAAGGCCGTATTTGCACTTACATCTGCAGCTAGTTTGGCATCTTTTATTTTCATTATTTGTGTAAATAAATACAATGTCATTTTAACAATGTTTAAATTTTTTGCACGAATATCCATTTCTATTTGTGACTGAAGTAATGCTTCTAAATGCCCACAAAGATTTTTTACAGTTCTTACTAAATGATCAAAGCCTAAAAATTTATGAAGAAAAAGAATATATCACATAAAATTTAATGTTTTTTATAGTTATACTTAACGCTGATGATGTTGATAATTAATTAAATGCTTCAAACCTTTGTTTATAATATTCCATTCTAGTTTTGTCCCATGAACAATTATTGAAAAATATGTGTCAAAATGTTCCAGTATATATTCAACTCCATCAGAATTGTATGCTCGAGCGGCGTCTAACAAATAAATGCTTAAAGTTATATAAGACCAGTACAATAAGTTGATATTTATATATTAACTAAGAACTAGCACTACCTTGAAATTTAGACAGCAATAATCTTGGTTGAACAACATCTTCTACGTGATACTGGCCAGCATGAGATTCTAAGAGTTCATCCTTTTGTAAAGGAATAGCAAATTCAAAATGAGCCATTTCCTGATATTTATTTAACGCAATTTACACAATTTCTCTGTCAATTGCCACTATTTATCAACGTTATTTAGAGTTTTAATTAACATTATCGAAAGCCAAACAAATAAGAGTTTTAAACATTTAAATTTAAATAACCGATTTATGAATTATTGGTGAAGTTTTTTACCACAGAACACATATTATTGTAAAATATATATTTGTCTCTGACTCTCTGCCACAAATCATCCATCAACCATACGCAGGTAATAAATAAATATCACTAATATCATTTTATTTAGGTATCTATATAAATAAAGTGAAAAGATTTATCACGGTACAACTGATAGATATATAATATTTGTAAGTACATTACGTTAAATTCTTAGGTCCTAAAAATAATTGAATGAATTGACTTTTTCAAAAATTGGTAAACTGAAATTATCTCAAAATTTTATTTATCATACAACATTATATATTTTATTAATTTGTTGATTTAGTTTTTTAATAATTTGTAAAGTAATATAATCTTAAGATTATAAGTACAGTACTTTGAAATTACGAAGGAGAACAATAAATGAAATAAAAAACCGAATTAATCTATTTATAATTCGTGGTTATGCATTGGCGAATAAAAAAAAATGTTCCAATTAATCACCGAAATATACTGAAGAAATTAGTCATTGAAGAAGTTAGACATAGGATTAGTCTATGATTTATGTGAAAAAACTCCTAGTTTGACACGTTGTTGAGAACAGTGGAAACGTCAAGTGATTTGTAAGTTAAACGTCATCGGCTATTCGATTTCCCTTGCCTTGTCAGCTGGAATCGTACACGTTTCATAAGACTCGTAGTTTAGTCGAACTGTTTACTTTCTCCTGGTGTATACGCACAATTTTTAACACAACTAACAGTTACTACATTTTTTAATAAACAGCAAAGATGTCAGGGAAAGCAAATAAAGCATTTACAAAAGAGGAGGAATTGCTTTTACAAGATTTCAGCAGGAATGTTTCAACGAAGTCATCAGCGCTATTCTATGGAAATGCTTTTATAGTTTCAGCTATTCCCATATGTAAGTATTGTAACAATCGTTCTTTGTGTAGCACTTTTATTTTACAAATACTTTAATTTTATTTTATATAAAAATAAAGATTTTTTTATGGAAAGTTAATGACGATGATATGTGTCATTTACAGGGCTATTCTGGAGAGTACATGCTTTAGAAGTTAGTACATCATTGGCTTGGTTTGCGCTGGTAACTACAGCTAGTACATGGTTACTTGCTTTGGCATACCGAAACACGAAATTCCAACTGAAGCACCGTGTTGCGGTTCGCCGGGAAGATGCTGTAGCTCGTGAAATGGCACGGAAATTAGCTGATGAGAAGAAAATGAGCAGAAAAGAAAAAGATGAAAGGTAATTTTGATGTTTATTACTATTTGTATAAATAAATTGTGTTATAGTTTATGTATGACTTCTTCACTGCTATATGTAATGGTTGAATGCTTTTGTTTTTTAGGATTTTATGGAAGAAGAATGAAGTAGCTGACTATGAAGCAACTACTTTCTCAATCTTCTACAACAATGCATTGTTTTTGACAATTGTGATTCTCAGTAGCTTCTACTTGCTGCGCTCCTTTACTCCTACTGTGTATCCTTTTTAATTATTTTTATTTTTCATCTAGTAATATACTTAATGAAGGTATTTTATGATTATAGTCAATTTTTGATTTAACAGTATAAATTGTTTCCAAGTTAGAGAAACATTATTACTATTACTATTATTATTAAAAAGGAAAGTTTAAATTCACAACCATGCATATGTTAATAAGGCATACGAGAACAATTCCATGAAGATTCATGAAAGTTGTGTCAAAATACAGGGAGACCCATATGGCTGTGACCATATATTGGTGGTGTGTTCAGCCCCACTCAAGAAATTAATTAATTTCATGTTCCTGCTCTGGTAGCGGAAAGCATGACATAACAAATTTGGCTGTGAAATTTGAGTGAACTGTTTTAACACTGCGTTTCTATGCTGTTATATGTGGGACAAAGTGTGATATGTTTTTCTTACTTAAATCTATGTAATAATTCCTTAATATTTTTTACCAGTAATTACATAGTATCTCTTTCAGTAGCATCTGGTCTTCTGGCTCTGCTGTCAACCGGTACTAAGTGAAAAGACTGATTTTGTGTTTGTGATGATAATATGAACACAATTTTGTACTGCAGCGTGTTTGTACTCAGAATATAAATTATTAAGTAAAGTGCTAAAGTTGATTCAGTTTTGTTTTAGAAGGAATTTATAACTATAGTCATTAAGAAATAAATACACATACAAAGTCTTTAGTTTTATTTACAACATTGTCATGTAATTAAGAACTTACATTATCTAACTTATTTTTATAAATATTTGATACTAGATAGTCTCAAAACAAGGGTGGGTTTTTTATAATTGTAATCACATGTTAATCTTGATTTCACATTTTTCAAGAATACAATAATAGTTAATAATATTAATAATTAAATAAATCTATTTGTGAAAGAATAACATTTTATAATATAATTGTTGGAAGCCTGAGTTAAAGAAACAACTATTTTTTAGAATGGCATATGTAATATTTACATATTAATATTTTTAACCATACAAATCTTAATATCCTTGTGAATTGATTTATTGTTGCTATTCTTAGTTTTTTTCAAAATTAATAACCTCTACAAAGCATAGTTTGTTGCTAGTCCTACTATTCACTTATTAATGCAAATTTCACGTAATTTTATTTCTATCATATAATTTACTTAATTTATTTACAAAAATAGCATAATAAAGTAGATCGTAGCTTAAAAAGGGTTCGATTTACCAAATAGTGACTAGCAGTTGCACTGTCAAATCTCACTGTTCGCGCTGGAACGCTGGTTTGTCAGAGGCTCAGTACATCATGCCGACGTGCAACGGCTCTGTCCGTTGGAAGTAGACGTTAGGGTTGCTGCTGAAGGTGGGCTCGACGCTCGTGTACACGTTGCCCTCCTCCGGACGCATCATCACGCCTGAAACAATATTTATTGTCAGTTCTTCCGACAAATTTGACTAGAAAATGAAATTTCACGAATAACATGATCGGCAAAATATGTCAACATTTACAATAAAATTTACATTTAGCTAAAGTAAGAATAAAGATAATTGTAGTTTGTCTAAAGCTGTAATATAGTACAATACTATGTATGCTGAAGCAGTGCTAAATTACCTGGTGGTAGAAGATAGTGATAGGGCGGATAATTGTAGTGGTAATGCGTTAGTGGGTGCATGGGGTAGTGCGACGGAGGACACAAAGAACGTTCGTGCAGGTGCGAACCGGCAAACATAGCTCCATACGGATCTGCAAAATAACGTGGTGAACTGCAGTCAAATCCAGGTGCTAAAGCGCTACTTCTTACTTAATAGCGCAGTTTAGATACTTAACTAACCGGCTGGCTGAGCAGGAAGCTCCTTGCGATCGAGAATAGGCGGTGGCGCTGGTGCCGGAGCTGCTGCCGAAACCATACCATATTTGACTGGTTTAAAGTGAAAGAAAGAAGGAGAATATCCCGAAGCTCCTGCTCCAAGAGAACTTAATCCTTCCTCTCGGTCTGCATCCCATCGGCCTTCGCGGCCTAATGCAGCAAGTCGTCTGCCTTTTGGCGCAAACATCAATGCAAATACTACAGCAAATGTGCCGATTAATCCAGCAGCTACACATGCTTCGCGGTGCTGCTCTGGCGCTCCCAGCGCTGCTGCCACCCAACAAATCCAAACGACAGCAGTCGCACCACCGGCGCCTGCAATGTGGGTTGCTTCACGGTAATTATCACGTATGCCACGTGATCTTAAAGCTATTATGCAAACTACTGCAATTAAAAATGCTGCATAACATAGTGATAATAATAAGTCTGATAACGGCGAGTCACAGCGCGTAGATCCCACTGCAACTTTTGGAGGTGAACCGCCTAACCATTGTGCACCAATAGCCACTTGAATCATTACAGCAAAAAATAATAATAGTCCCTGATATGCAGCAGGTAAATATACACCACCATTTAAACTTAATAAGAATACACATTTCACAAGTAGTGACGCAAACACCACCACATAAGCCACTCCAGTACCAAAGCGCACAGCACCACACGTAAAAGCGGTAGGCGCAGCCGTAAATAATGCTGCTGTTGCCGCGCAGGTAAAGAGTCCAAAAAGTAAACTTTGACCAAGAAGAAGGTGTCGCTGACTCGGAGCTTTCTTACTTGCTCCCCACACTATGAATGCTTCAAAACCCGCTATGATGATCATGCTGGCGCTAGATAACGCTAAAATTGGCACTGCCCAGGATTCTGTTCTAAGTATATTGAACTTTGGGGATGGTGTTATATGAACGGGTGTCACATTTAATGGCTTTAATGTCGATACAGTAAATACTCGGTATGTTGAAGAGGTGGACGGTGCCGACGAAGGTCTTTCGGGAATAATAAAATATTCCGTGCTCATTTCTAATCGATGAGCTTCTGTACGTGTAGGTCTTCGAGGTGGGGGCTTGGTCTCAATTGGTATTTCATCTTCCTCATAGTCTTGTTCATAAGCATCATATTCTTCATTTTCAACGTAGTGTCGCGACGCGGGTGCACTGCGAGGCGCGTACGGCGCGGGCACTCGCGGGGCCAGACGGTCGCCGAAGCGCGCCGCACCAGCCTCCGCAAGGGTGGCCGTGACGGCCGTAACGAGCAGTGCGTACACCGCGACGTTCGCCATCAGCCCGGGCCGGCCCTCAGCTGCCCGTTGGTCGTTGCAGACTCATCCGCGCTCCTCCTTTTATCTCTGAAAATAAAAAAAACGTCTTGTCAGTTATGTGACAGGGTATACGTCGTGGGTCGCATCGTCCCGGTTTCGCAATAATCAAACAAAGAATTTCTCAGTTAAACCGGTTTACTGGTCGTGTTGCACCTCTAGGCACCCTAACTTTGCCAATTTGATTCTCTTTGTTTATTTCTTAAATCTAAAATAAGATTCTTTATCCTGGTTCATATTATATAGTAACTATGTACATATAAAAATTACAAATATATAATGCTGATTTAGAAAACGTATAAAAATTTGAACGTAGCGGGACTCGAACCCGCGCCTCCTGGAAATCGACCAGGCGCTGTGGCCACTAAGCCATGGTCGGTTTGCAGGAGGCGCGGGATCGAGTCCCGCTGCGTTCATATTTTATTCGCTTTCTAAATAAGTATTTTTCTTTCCAAAGTGTTGAATAACACTTTGAAATTGTTTAAAAATAAATAGATAATGATTTATATGTAAAAAACAGACAAGTTGCCAAAACTCGTATAGATCGAACCCATATTTATGCGTTGACGGTCAAACATTGTCCTACTGCGCTACGACGACGATATTTACTTCGTATGTTGGATTGATATATTTTTAAGCAATTATTTTTTTAATAATATAGATGTTTTCTAAGTCAGAGCAACAAGAAAATAAAAAAAAATTGGCTATAACCAATATCACAATAATACTTTGTATTTATTTTAAATTATGATTATAATTTATAATTATTATTTATGTTTTAATTGAAGTGTATTGTATGGGTAAAAACAACATACTATCTCATCATGCACATGTTTTGTGAGTGCAAAAATAGTAAAGTAGTAACAGGGCTACGATCGGTCGCACAGGGGCAACGAACGTATTAATTCTCATCCCCAAGGGACACAGCCTCAGCAAGTGAGTTACCTGCGCTTGGTAACAGCTTACTTGTTTCAAGAAAACATCTTTTTATTGTTTAAAGTTGCAAGTTCGAATGAGCCAAACGGAAATAAGCTTTTATAAAATCTGTATGAAGTACGAGACTGTGGAGTTAATAATTAAAAATATATTTAACTGATGATACCGTTGTGACACTGCAACATAGTGTCTGTGTTTAATCTGGACGGATGTGGATTCGATTCTTTCTAGGACGAATGAACTATTTTTATTTCCTCGCTCTGGTTGAAGAACAAGAAGACGAAGGGCCGGCAACATTGAATTTCATCACTCAAAATGTTTTAAAAATTCAGGAGAAGTAGGAAAGGGAGTGTCTAGGTTTTCTCTGCTTATCCAAGTAAAAAAATATCGCATAAAATATTTAAAATTCACTTAGGCAAGCGGTCTCATTAATTTATCAAGCCATAAACAAAGGCTCGATACCTTCTTTACACACTGCATATATTAATCAATATTTTTTCGAAGTCGAACAATATCTCCATAAAATTGAGTTCAGGATAAGTGCCTGTCACAAATTGCGATAAACCTAAAATATGCATCCATGCCATACAAGGTAGCTTCGAAGTCAGGCTGGAGATTACGCAGACGGCTCTACGAACCGGATCGTGACTTTAAACTTCTTATCCGAATCAAAGTACGTACACGGAGCGTATTGTAGACAGATTTGGTGTTAAAGTAACGGTGTAGCCGTGGACCTCGGTCCGGGCACTCGGTCCCACTGCGCTGCGCTGTAGAATGATAGCTACAACGGTATCGAGTCGTGTTATCTAAATGATAAATCGCATCCAAATCTGAAGCTAAATTGTCAGTGTTCTCTTTTACCATAATAGTCAATTTTGCTTCTCTAAAATAGATCTAGATTTTGGTCGTATATTTGCCATAATTTATTCAAATTGGTTCTGTATATTGATAGGTTTTATAGGATTTAGTAAATGTTATCTTTTAATAACGTTAAATATGAAGTGACGTACAGTAGATTTTATTTTAAAATATCATATTGATTTTTATTATATTTGTGATCTATCTATATATCTAGTATAACGACATCGCCGTAAGATATTGTTTGTGAATCGTGATCGTGATCTCTACAAAAAATATTATATTATTATAAAATACATTTGCGGCTGTTTAGACTTCAACGAACTAGAATTATTTAATTCGACTACTACACAAGACTAATACCTATTACGATTGATTTTTTGCTTAATATTTCTGATTATTTTTTTCACGATTAAATAATACACAAAAATTTAGAAAGCCTAACTTTAGGGCGACCACTACTAGTCGACCGTATTGTATTTAGGTATACATACGTAGATTACAAAGAACTTTAAAAAGTAGCTGGTAGTATTTCCAAGTATAGTTTTTCTATAACCTCACATTCTTTAAGACATCTTTATGTGATGTTCTAAAATCGAAAATAATTTAGTAATTATAGTTTTTAAATCACAGACAGCGTAGAAAATCCATTTAGGAATATCTCTAATTTCTACGCTAAAATTTGTTGTCAGTTAATTTATTACAGTACCTACATTACTGTGAAACATACGAGAAGCCATAAAAATGAATGCTTTATTTGCAAACTTTTACAATTATATTATAAGTACTTCCACGAATACCAAACTATTTCCTAAATAGTTTTTTTATACTGCAAATTAGATATTTAACCTTATTACTGTGCTTTTTTTTAATTTCGAGACCAGACTAGACGACCTATTGTTAAGACCCTTCGTTTCCCACTTTCAACTGCCTCTGTCTTGAAATCAGCTCAGGGAAATGAGAATATTAAATAATTCATACTTCCCAAGTTGCAATGAAGCCCACAGCCGTCGCGTTAACAGTCACACGCTGTGCCACTGCGTCACGACTGCTTCGTTTTTTTTCAGGAAAAATATAATATTAACAAATAACGGGAGATAATAAAGTAATAAATATACATTGTAAGAATTCTACAAGTTTTCAACTTATTTTGCGAAGACGCGCGTTTGATTATATTTGAAAAAAATAAACTTTTTATATAAATAAGCTTTATTTATAAAAAAAAATCTCATTAAAGCTTGCGGAAAGTGTGTTATATATAACTGGAAAAGTCAAAGATTTCCATAAAACTAAGTATCAAATGACAATGAGACCCAAGGAAACAAACAGAGCGTTGTCATGTGCGGCCGCGCGTTGTAAAAGTAACAGCGGCGGCGTGAATACTCTGAGTGAAACTCGGCTGAACTGATTGCAAATACTGCCATGTCACATTCCGTACTTACTAACAATTATTCAACTTGATATTCTGCTTGCATCATCGATCTCTGGTCTTCTTGAGACGAGACCCTGGTTAAATAAAGATTAATGAAAGTCAATCAGCTTTTTGGTCTCGAACCCTTAGGTTGATATGTCGCCTATTTGGAGATTGTTTAGGTACTTATAGCTCCTATAGCTTCTACCAGCTTCAGTGATTAAGCCTGGAAGTTTATACTAGTAATAATCAGCTTCACGCTGCATCCCGCACACAGCAGGGTAGGCAGAGAGAACCTAGACACTCAATATTAATAGTCGATTAATATTAATAATTTATTGCCCCTTAAATAATTCATAAAGTAATTTAATTATACAAAATATTACGAGGCCGTCGTAGCGTAGGCGCGCGTGCGACGTAAACGTCAAGGTAAGGATTCGATTAATACACTCGAGGATATATATTTTTTTCATATTTTAATTTCCTTGCTTTGTTAAGAAGCGAAAGCGAGGAGTTGAGTTCAACAGCCAATTGGACGGAATTTGGGGAACGGAGTATATTAACCCTGTCCGGTCCCACAGCCTACCTAGCCTATGCACGATAGACAGCGGTACAGGCTAATAATGTGGTAAACAAATAAATTTTCAAAAATATTAAACCAATTATCCGTTTTCTTTACATCCACAGGTATGTAATTAATTTCCTCATAAGCATTTTTTTTACTTTTCTGTATATTTCTCTTAAAGTATACTAAATATAAGTTCTATACCTATCTACCTATTATAGTCATGCAATGTTGCGTTAGCTATACACAATGCAATTTATGTGAAAATTCGAGAAAGCTATTTAAATCTATTTTTTTTATTTTTACAATCATTGTGAGATTAAAGGCAAACTCGAATTAATTATAAGAATAGAATTTATAAAATTATAATACATCATGTTTTTAAATCATAATTTTTAATAGTGTTTTTAAATTTAAAAAAGGTAACATAAGGTTTTATACCTCTTACGTGATCGGCTTACGTGATTATAGAGATTATTAATTTGTTATTTATTTAGCTCTATTAGAGAATACGATACACACTTTTACTATAGAAATTCTAAATAATAGAATGTTTTTTTTTTATTTAATTAGAAAATTATAAACAAAAACATAACTTTGTAGGGATATGAGACCGTCTTAGCGCAGTGGGACACCGTTTGATTGTAAATGCGATGGTTGTGGAACCGATTTTTACTTGGGTTAACTAATATCATATTTTTATTTTCTCTCTATAACAGACAAACGTCTTGAAGATTGAGCAGAATGGGACTGGACTTGCCACTAGATTCCCTCTGCCTATCCTGTTATATGTGAAAAAAGGAAACAAAAAATAGTGTAAAAAAAATTTAAGTATGAATGGTATCTAATTGTTATTTATACATTTTATTACGCTTTATTTCGCAATCTGTATTTGATATTTTAATTTAATCTTGTTATCTAAGTCTGTACACCCACACGGATATTTATCTAATTATGTGTTACTCGTTATTGTTATAAAATAATGGCAACCTTTAGTGTATTTAATTAAAGACCTACGCCGCCGGCTCACATCGTTCAAAACAAAAAAAAACTTTGAACAATAACTATGTAAATGATTTCTTATAATAAGAATCATTCGTATAAATTTTTTAGGCGTATTACGAAATTGGAAATCGTGAATTTTGCTTAACATATTTCTTTGAAATTTGGCCTAACACAATTAAAAAAATACTTTTTAATTGTTAAGATAAATAATTTAAGTAATATCTAAATATTTGTTGTCGTCCGCAACTTCGCTCTCTTCATCCTTTCCGACCTTGACTACCCTTGCCTCGCCATTATCATTTACCACTCGTTGTGTGCAAATAGCTCCAAAAGAAAAAAATAACTTAATGAAGTAATGCTTACAATAATTTCTTTTAATAATACCGCGTAAATTTTTCTAAATTATTATTAGAATATTTAGATACATTGATACATTTATAGAGAGTGGCCGCAAATCACCTTCCCTAGTTTCTGTCGAGGTTAAATATCAATCGGGTATTTTAGATTTGGATTTTTTTTTATTATATGGCGGTGTTGGTCATATTTCTTAGGATGTAGCTGAGGCGCTAGGGAACAACATCAGGTATTAAGACCTTCAAAATACATTTGGAACCCTTAGTTACCGAGAACTGATAGCTGCAAAAAAAAAAAAGATTTCTTCAAAATCCGGCCGTAGTTTTTGCGAGAATCGCGAACTGTAGATATTTATTTTTGTCTGAGAATTCTAATAATCATATACTTGAAGAATCTAGAAGTATTTAACAAGGAAAGTCATTTTAAAATTTTATAATAAACCTACACAAAATTTACAATTATTTTCTATTGTCGCGCCGGTAACTCAACACGCAATGCCTCCAGAATTCGGCGGAAAATGGAGAACCGAAACCTAACACTAGGTGTTCTGCCTGGGTGCTGTGTGCGGGATACACCTTGAAGTTAAGTGAAATACAATTATTATTATTATATTATAATTTCATATCTTGCAAACATAACAAACTCTGTGCAAAATCAATGAATTATAAAAGAAAATTTTCCAATAATATACCATAAACGACTTTTAGAGCTTTTCAAGTCCTGTTATATCATAAATTATACTACAAACTTATGTTGTATACAAAATGATAGCAGGTCATTCTAAAATATATTTCCTATTATGTTATAGCTAAAATATATTATAAGATCTCGCTGTTTTATATCCAATCGTGTCTGTAAAAGAACATCGTAAATATATTGATATATCGCAGTACTCATATTTTGCGGCATGACACCTATTTAAAGGTTCATTACCCTGGACCATAGTACAGGATTTATGATGATAAAGTCGCAATAAGGAAGTGAGTGAAGTTCACGTTAGTACTTAATGCAAAAGACGATTTACCACGAATGTTGAAAAACGTAAAATTATCATTTTATTTTCAGCTCTCATGGTTTATGTGTTTGTTCATTTTTATCGTGATTGTATTCTCGTTTTACGATAGAACTCGCAGTTATTGCCAATAAATAAAGGGAATAGCCATTAGTTCCGATAATTGTTTGGAAATTTATGCAATAATAAAGATTATTTGTTAGAAAGTAAGTAATTGCTGTTGTTATCTTTTTGAACACTTGTAATTTTGTCTGTCTTTATGTGCAAGTGATTACAATACACATTGTTTTTACCTTTGCTGTATTGCCTGACTTCATGTTTTGTACTAAGAGTCGTATATTCAACTTATACATTTTTTAAATGTGTAGTAAAATCGATAATGTTTTCACGTGAACTTTTATCGTTATTATACCGACACCGGCCGAGATGATAGATAAATTTAAATATTTTCATTATTTTTAAACAAACACAAAAGTAAAACTCTTCAACCAAAACAATAACGAAATGAAATTGAACGACATGTACGTCTCGTATAATCCTGTCGACGAATACCACACGGAGTTTTATTTACTTTCTCATGGGAGGAACAGACAACAAAGTAAACATAGTACATTCATGGGTTTGTCTCAAGTTGTGAAAGACTACAGTATTAATTTAATTACATTTTATGAT
>DWAN01000620.1:0-22266 GCA_018230445.1 Heliconius hewitsoni | reverse complement strand
ATAGATATTGATTGTATGTAAACGATAATGTAATTAATATATATGATAAGGATATATAGATATAATAATAAATTTAAAAAGTTTACGGACCAAGTGTCTGTAGTGTTAAGAAATAACAATAAAAAAGAGAAAAAAAAAAACATAAAAACAAATACAGTCGAATTGATAACCTCCTCCTTTTACAGAAATCGGTTAAAATCAAATGATCACTATAATACAGTGTTCGTATCACAATTTTATAATAACAAAGTACAGAGATTCTGAAGTCACGACCCGTAAATATGCTATTACGAATACGAATAGGTACTGATAATATTGAAGCATCAATCACTTAATGACTTGCACTAGCACGTGGATTGTGTAATCAATCTGTCAGACTATCACTTGTTTAAATCTTTTCTCTAGAGATTTTTTGTATCAGGTTCACGCTGTATCCCGCACATGGCAGGGGAGGTAGAGCGAAGTTAATGTTTTGTTAGTTACCGTTCCCTACTTTCCGCGTGTGAAGCATAGTGGGAAACGGAGTGTCTTAACACTAAACTCCCTTCGCCTACCCTGCTATATGCGGGATACAGCGCGATGCTAAAAAAAATTATGTACCGTACCCTAAAATTTACATAAAATACATTATTTTTTAGTTTAAAAAACAATTTCAACAAACTAACGCAAACCCGCTATTTTTTTGTTATAATTGGCCAATCAATAATACAATATAGAGATTCTTTTAATTTTTTTTTAATAATATTTGAGGACTTACGTGATGGTTATGGAAATCGAAAATTTAAATTTTTTCATTTTTTTTTCTGGTACCAAGGCAAAAGTGCGGCGTTGACTTTCGCCTCTCCATGCGGCGGAAAATGGAAAACGGAGTGTCTTAACACTACAGTAAAATATTTAAAATATGTTTTTTTAATCAAAAACGGCTCTTTTGCGATCCTTATAAACATAACAATAACGAGAATATATCACCAATTTCAAACGATATACCTATATATAATGCTCTTTAACAAATTATAATTTTTAGAGTTAAAAAAACTATCAAACCTCATTTTTGCACCTTTATTAAAATTGAATATATTTAAACACAAAAATATAACTTGTTTTTAATAAATTCTATATAGAGAACATGAATAATTGAATACTTTTATTTCTTATTCCGTTATCATTTGATAAATAAATAGGACGCTATGACGTATTATTGAGTCGGTTCTTTCATTTGGTATCAAGAATTAAATATGTTCTGATGAATTGCAAAATTTAGCAAAAAAATTTGGAAATTGCAAGTTCAATTTTTTTATTAGGTTCACGCTGTATCTCGCATATATATGATTAAGAGGAGGGAGCATATAGTGCTGAGACACTCCGCTTCCCAATTTCCGTCGAATTCCAGAGAACTAAATATAATTGAAAACGTAAAGCAATTTTTTTTTGGTAGAGTCAATAGCCTTGAATGGGCAACAATTTTTTTTTAGTAATTACATAGGTACGTTCAGTACAACAAAGTTAGCATTGATATATTACTTAGTATTCATTATTAAAATATATAAAATGTATATAATTGGAGAAAAATCATTACTTTTTCAAGTGACGTTATGCTATGTCGTCATAAGATGTTAATTATATAAAGTACCTACACTAGTCCTTTAATATTCTACGACTTGATGAAGTTACACAAGTTAAGCAATACCACACCGCACGGACAGAACTTGGGAAAGCTGTGATGCAAACGTCAATTAAATGGAATTTAGATTTATAATCAAGATTATTTCGAAATATTCAGGAAAATTGTAAAAAAAAATCGTGTTCTTACAAAACTGTACTTACAAAATTGTATCAATTACCTATATTTTAAAAGATAATATATTAATGTCTATAGCAACAAATTAATTGAATAAACGATTTAATCATATAAAACAATGGAAATATGAAAAAGTACTACAATATTAAAATAACGAGAACGTTACTATAATAGCATGCTATTTAAAAGAGAATAGTATTCTTTCATAATCGTCCTAAATTGCTGCTCTCCGGTCATGCAATAAAATTAACGTTTCATATAATTACGCTATCTCTGACTTCGCTAACCTGAGAGTGCTAGTTAAATGTATAATTGCTCTCGATGATATAAAGAATTCTCGTTTTCTATCTATTAATTAATATGAAACGAAATTATTATCAATGATTCGGCATGAAAGATAGGTTCCCTGTGTCGTATTGCAAAAAATATTTGAAGGTTCTAGGTTATGTCACAGTTCTGAGCTAATAAAAAATTATATTTTAGTAAATTAACTTATTAATTTACACAATTTCTTTATTATCAAACAAAATATTATTATAATATTTTAATATTATTTCTATTGTGTAGGAACTAGATAAAAATAATGTGTAACTAGTAGCTGAGGTCAGTCGTGGTGCAGGGGCACGAGTGTTCGACAGTAAACGTGACAGGTTTTGGGTTCGATTGATTTCCTTGCTCTGGTAACAATGCAAAGTACGTTGTAGAGTTTCACTATTTAAAACGCGTTGCCTCGAGCATTTGGCAAAAAGTGGCAAAGACTCCCAGGTTTTTATAAGCCTTCAAATTCGAATCTTTATTTTCATGCACTTTCTTTTATGTGTACTAGCATGCACAATGGACTAATATTAAAAGAGTCTATTTTACAACTTTGCAATTTTTAAAGCTACGAGGTACATACAATACTTCTTGAGAATCTTGTGATAATTTTTTTTCTTACGGTTAATTATAATATTAAAAAGTATAAAGTTAATTATAATATTAAAATACGTCTTTGTGGTGTATTTTATCCTCAGTGACACGAAAAAGACCACGAAACAAATAAATATCCCTTCGAATGAGACTTGTTATGTACACGTTACACTCCTTTATTTGTAAGGTCACAATTTCATAAACTATAATATTGTAATAATAATAATCAGCTACACGCTGTATCCCGCACACTGCATGGTAGACAGAGGGAATCTAGTGTTAAGACTCTTCATTTCCCACTTTTCGCGCAGTTCTGAAGGCATTGTGTGTTGCGTGGCGAAACTCAACGCCGCGCTTTGCCTCAACTCCAGAGCGAAAAAAAGGAAATATGAATGTAAATAAATATTTCATATCTTCGGGTAGAGACCGATCTCTACCCGAAGATATGAACCCACAATCAGTCAGTTTTACAGTCACACTTTGTGCAACTGCGCCTCGACTGGCCTCTATAATATCGTGATGCCGTTTTATAAAAACGAGAATCATTAATGACAAATATTATAATAAACAAATCAACAGTTCATGTTTCTTTATGAATAATTTTCCTGTCTTCTATTTCCCCGTAGTGTATTGTTCTTGCGTTGTCAAGATATTGCGTTTAAGATTACTATTTTCCTTTAGCCAACCTTGCATTTTTAAACATATAAAACTAAATTAAAATAATTTTAGCTTCAACTTAAACATTTTAAAGATTTTCTTTAGCTTAAGTATTTTTGATTAATATTTGGGAATTAGCATTTTGATAATTATTAATTAGAAATTTTAAGTTTGAAATAACATTAGCTTTACATTTACATTTGTCTGTATTTATAAAACTCTTCCGTTACTGAGGGAACGACTCGCAAAGCACAGACGTAAGTACTTGACTCGAAAAGTTGAGTTTTGGTATGTAGGTGGATTAGGGAGTGTAGGGAACTAAGGAGGATTTAAAGGACGTGAACGGGAAACAAATACATATAACGTTTTATAGACTACGCTAACGAGGCGACGATTTGTAGTAATATAAGAAATCTCTATTCTATTTTCTTTTTCTTATGTAGAGATATGTACTTGTATGTACGCAAAAGATGATAAATATGTAGGTCCTATCATACTGTACTCATTGTCTTACTAAATTTGTTGTTTACCTTCGTGTTAGTTCTATTAACAAAGTCAATATGAAAAAAAAATTGAAAATAAAAAAGAAATCCATTGGTTGCACAATTACATACTATAATAAAATAATTTACGCATTTCATTTTATTTTTATAAGTCATCTAACATAATCATATTTAAAAAAATAGTATACAACTTATTATTATTATTATATACCAAATAAAAACCACTGACCTCACAGGCAGTTGTTATTGCCGGTGACACTTCTCTATTTGGCATCATAGTCTATAACACTATATGAATACAAATTATCATATTTAACCTTTGCATTGTTTGTGTTTGACACTTCCGATTTGTCTTTTCCCCAATTCCTTCCTTGTTGGGCTGATACATATTTGTATTTTTTTTCTCTCATATAGCAGACAGATATCATATAGGCAAAGTGAACCTAGTGTTAAGACACTCCGTTCCCTGCTATTCGCTGGCATTGCGTTTTGAATGGCGTTCAAAATCAACGCCACGCTTTTTACTTTGGTAGCAGAGCGACGAAATGAAAATATTAATTAATACTAATTCAATCCCTCGAATAGGAATCGAACCCATAACTATCACGTTATAGTCACACGATTGTCAATTTATCCTCATTTTTATATGCAAAAGACACATAAGACAAATTATACATGGCTATTTGACTCTATTAAATCCGTATTTAATAGAGTCAAATAGCATTATATGAATGTTGATAAACAATTTCCAAGCAAAAAATAGATCACAAATACAAATGGTTTACATCGAATGAGGATCGAACCCATGACTTACTACTACTACTACTACTCCTATGTAGACAACATGACAATCTAAACTAGATTCAAATAATAGAAAATAATATGAAAATTTATATCATTTTTAAAGTAAAAATTACATCGAAACCAATCAATATTCTAAAAACCTAAAATGACAATAAGCTCAACATAAGTATTAAATTTGTTTTATTTTCTTTTCAAAAGAAGCAAGTGTTAAACAACATTGTTATATCAATCGGCGTTGCGTGACGATAAAACAGCATCGAAGCCTCGTCGCCTATCATGTAGGTACTGCGGTAAACAATGACCACATGGAAATGTAGGCGGCTTGTAACACTAAGTTCAAGGTCATGGCTGTGATGATGTCGGTTTGATCACTGGTATATTTTAATTATTCATTATTTTATACTAGATTCTTCTCACTTTGGATTTAGTGTCTATTAACTACCATGTTTGAGGCCAGTCGTGGCGCAGTGGCACAAGTGTGTGTTTGTTAATGCGACTGGTTGTGGGTTTAATCCCGACTCGGAGAATAGAAATATATTTATTTCATTATTTTTGATTGATTGTGATAAAGACTAAGTATATAAAAATCAATCAGAACGGAGTGACTTAACACTAGGTTCCCTCTGCCTACCCTGCTGTGTGCGGGATACAGCGTGAAGCTGATTTTAATTATAATTTTAGATTTTAAATATTGTAGATTTCTACAAGAACTTTAATCTCACAAATTTTTCATTTTTGGATGTTTATTGTAAATAAGCTTAATTAATTCGATTAACTGTGAGTAATTATTTAATGCAATTTTTTATTATTTACTATTATAATAAATTACGTGTTGAATAAAACACCGTTTAAAATTTAAATGTTAGTTTTAATGTTATCATAAGATTTAAATGTGCTTTTTCAAATTAGAATTGACTGGATCTTACGGTCAAGTAGACTTGCCTCTAATGTAACCGGTTGAAAATATGTTACATATTGATGTATTTTATATAGTACTATAAAATTATATAAGTGACATACTAGTTTGTTTTATACTATTAAAAAAATATTTAACTATAATAAGGTTACTTATTTAAAAAACGGTCTGGCCGACCTGATCGGTTTCCAGGAGGCGCGGGTTCGAGTCCCGCTACGTTGAAATTTTTGTACGTTTTTTAAATAAGTATTTTTCTTTCCTAAGTGTGGAATAACACTTTAAAAATGTTTAAAAATGTAATAAGGTTATAATGGTGATTTTTTTTCCCAAGACATAGTCTCGAATTCAGTCAGTTCAACCTCCTCGTATGTGAAAAACGGGTAAGCTAAATACATAACTATAAAGTTCTACGTGTTCTATAATGACACAATAATATAATATATTTTATATAATATATACTATGTAATAAAAATATATAAGATATACTAGGAAATAATGTTATATTTTTGAAAATTTTATTAAAAAAAAAAATTAAAATATAAATTTAATTATTTCATTTCCTCGAGTGGGGATCGAACCCACAACAGTTGATTTTACCGTAACACTTTATCCCCCTTTGCACCACGACTGGCCTCTTTTGGGCCTCAAAATTTTTTAAAATGAATTTAAATAATATTTTAAATAATTTCTACAATATTTATAATACTACCAGATACAAAGTGTTCTCCAATCCAATCCAATCTTGTTTAGTCGTACGGCCTTTACTCTCAATGATCCATGTAATGGTGACTGATTTTTTATCATAAAAAAAAACTATTCATTTCGGAGTATTTTCTGGTCTGTAGAGTGAATGAAGTTATTTAGTGCTTTTGTTATTTTTATTTACATTTCGAGCTGTGACTTGTTACTCCTAATCTACTTAGCTTGGCAGTAAGAGAGAAAATCTTTAATTTTTAACCTACTTTTGTATTAGGAGGTTATATAGTCTTGCATAGTTATTCTTTAAAGTCGGGTTTTTTTGGACGTGACCGAGACACGTCGTAGCAGCACAGCGGCGTCACACATAATGACAGTTGACGTCAATTTTAATGTTGTTTATTAAATCCCTAGAACTTAAACTTTTTGTCATAATATTTTAATCTAAAAATATCTATTTATATAACAACTAAGTACCTACTGCGAATACTTCACTATTATCTATAATTTAAAAGAAGACGCAGTTCTCAAAGCTAAAAAAAAGAAGCACTATTATTGCCGTAATCTTATACAGGCGTTATTGTAAATGATACAGACATACATACATATACATACAGATATATCAACATCGTGGTATCTTTGCGGCTAACCGCTGAGATGTCTTAGATGCAATTATAATAAATACTTAAGGAGCCGCCGCCTACTAATTTTAGATCTTATAAAATATATTTATATTGTCATTAAATCGGTCTATAATCTAACTTTTTATGGGTTATTTCTTTTTTAATATTAGAGTAATGTTTATTTAAATTGCTTATGCAATCAGATTATGTATATGTATGTATTTTGAGTTAAGACAAAGTGCGGCGTTGAGATCCTCCATTCTTAATGTAATGCGTAGTATTCTGTAGAAAAACGGAGAAGGAAGTACTTCTTGATGTGCGATGTAAGGTGTGCGAGAGTAAGGTTGAAAACAACAATAAAGTAGTTATTTTTAAATAGATACAGGGCGTTGTGCTACAAGCGTGAAGCTGGAAAATATTTATACATTTTATCTTAATAATATTTTTTTGTAAAATTTGATTCAAAGCAAAGAAATGGAAATATACATTTAATTAAATATTTAATATCCTCGAGTGGGGATCGAATCCATATCATTTAGAGTCAGAGTCAGATTTTACAGTCACACTTTATACCCTTGCGCCACGACTGGCTTCAGATTTTTTTTATTACAATATTTATGACAACAGATAAAGTTACAAACTTTAAATTATTTTTTTTACTTTTCTAGCCCTTCATGTAAAGTATAGATACATATTGTACAATATATTTTAACTCGAGAACATCTCATGTAGTTACATAATATTATATAAATAGATAATACAGAAATATTTTATTCTTGTAATATTATATTTTTTTTAGCATCACGCTGTATCCCGCACAAAGCAGGGTAGGCAGAGGGAACCTATTAAGACACTCCGTTCCCCACTTTCTGCCGAATTCTAGAGGCATTGCGTGTTGAGTGGAAGAACTCAACGCCGCGCTTTGCCTTCAGACGGCAGAGCGAAGAAATGGAAATATAAATTTAAGTAAATATTGCATCTCCTCGAGGGGAGATCGAACCCACAACCAGTGGGCTTTACAGTCACACTTTGTGCCCCTGCGCCACGACTGGCCTCATACTATAATATATTGACAGGAAAATTATTTAAATTAGAAACATATGTAATATACTTAATATTTTTATATTTTATAGTGTACTTGAATTGTTGTATCGTATCGTATTGCACATTATTATTCGTCATATGGTTATATTGCGTAATAAGACATCTATATTTTATATACTGTAGTATAATATATTTACATTAAAATATGCCTGTCATAACAATATCCAACAACACGCAATGCCTGGAAAATGCGACGGAAAGTCCAGAAAGCAGTGATTTAATTCTCCCTCTCTAGATTCCCTCTGCCTACCCTGCTATATTAGTATACTTTCTTCTTCTTTCTTCTTCTTTTACTTTCTTAAGAATATTTGTCTTAAACTTGATTTTGCGTCAATTTACCGTTTGTTAGGAATCCTTTAAGAGATTTTTAATTAACGTTTCTCCCGCTTATTGTTGATTAATAAACGAGAATAACAATATATTTGATCGTTTTTTTTGTCATAACCGATATATTATTATTAGCATTAATATCGTTTTGCGGAGCACAACGCTGCAGCTTTCCTTAGGAGATCCAACTATCGAGTGGTATTCGAACCCGAAAAAAGCGTGTACAGTCAAAGCACGTAAGAATGTTTTTCTCTTTTGAATACAATAAAAACGATAAATGCATTAAATATTTTTCCTCTCAACGTGTGAACATCTTTGTTCATATTATTAATGATGGTCTTCCTGCGATGTCACAAATTGACGTTTACGACGCACTTATTTAACTTGAACGCTTTTTAATGTTAAATAGTTTAAAATAATGTAAAAAAATGTATATTATATAAATTTTTTAAACCTCTGATATCGGAAATTTCGATTTTGTTAGTCATGTAAAAAATCAACTTAACGCTATACTCCTCTCACAGAAGGATATGCAGAGGGAACCTATTGTTTAGACACACCGTTTCCCGCCTTTCCGCCTAATTCTAGAAGGATTGCGTATTGAGTGGCGGGACTCAACGCCGCGAAGAAATGAAAATATAAATTGAAACAAATATTTCATTTCCTCGAGTAAGGCTCGAACCCACAACCAGTCCTGTTTGAAGTCACACTCCGCCCCTGTGCCACGACTGGCCTCACTGTTTCTAACTTAAAATAGAAAACCGAACTAGGAATATATCGAACAAACGGTTAATAATATCTCGTTGAAATTAAATATGCAATATTTGTTTTTAGTAAACTGGTTGTTTTCCGTATTTCTGTAATACTTTATTCACATTGGTATCTTGTTGCTATGCTTTTTGAATCACTTTTGAAGTCAAAAAAATAAAAAAAGTAGGTATTCATTGTATATACAGTTATTATTATTTTCTTACTGTATCTCGCATCTACACGCGAGAGCGAGCGAGGCTAGGCAGGCATAGCCTAGCGTTAAGACGCTCCGCTCATTGCGTGTTGAGTAGCGGAACCCAACGCCGCTATTTGTCTCGATACCAGAACGAATAAATAAAAATAATAAATACTTCATTTCCTCGAGTGTGAATCAAACTCAAAACTTGTCGCGTTTACAGTGACGCGCTTGTGCCCCTGCACCACAAATGGCCTCATTATTATTTGTTATATGCGTTTTCTATATATTATATATGCACGATGTCTTACTATTTTATAGATTCCCTATTTCTCTAGGTCTCTTACAAGATATAGTCGTATGAATATAAATACATTAAGCATATATTGTATTCTAAAATGTCCCTAAATTGCTTATATTAAGTATAGATTTTAGGTATTTTGAAAATATAATTTCACTAAAAATTATGACTAAATTAAGAAAATAATTCTATAACTAAGGAAAATAATATTCATAACATAAATGAAACTCCAGAACTCGATGGGAAGTGAGGACCGGGGTGTCTTTACATTAGGTTGCCTCTTCTATCCTGATGTTGTAGGTACGGGGTCCAGCGTGACGCTGGTTCATTATAATAACTAATAATAATTTACATATCATGATGTAGACTAACGTGTTAACTAACTAAACTACCAATTAACGAAGTAGTTACGTCTGCGCAGCGTCATTTTTCAAGGCATTGCGTGTTGAGTGGCGGAACTCAACGCCGGTCTTTAACACCAAGAATAACACTATATGTTGACATAAAATATTTTACTCTACGAGAACAAGTCAGTGGTCTTCCAAGATGTTGGCTAGATCTACTTCAACAGCCGTGTCACCAGTCACGCTCACTTTGCTCTGGCCTTCGCCACAAACCGCGGTTATGACGTCACTATTATATAACGGATAAATAGATACACCCGTAATTGAATCTGCACATTGTATAGTGAATTATGATATTGTTGATTGGATAAGCGAAATCTTCTTTTAATTTGCGATATTCTTGAGTTTATGTTTTGATTGTCTTTCCTTTTTAGTACAAAGTTGAAATGGTTTTTTGTGATAAAATAAAACAGAATTAATTCACTTACTTCTTTATAACTTAATACAATACAATTATTTTTTTTATTACATTTGTATTAAGTTGTATAATATTTTTAAAATTATTTTAGTTTAAAATTAATAAAATTTCGATACTGTTTTCCGTTTACATAATAAAATATCGAAAGCGAATGTTCTGTAGCGAGTTAATCAGAAGATAGATATATAATATAATATTCTCGTCACGTTCATAATAAATAATACATATATGTATATACATACATAATAATAAGATAGGTACTTACTAGAAAAATTTCCTCATACTATATTTAACCACAAATGTATAGTTTTCCACAACTAGCACTCTACCTGTAGATGCTAGCTGCCAAATTTCATAATTCTAGGTCAACTGGTTGCACTATATTAAAGAGGATCAAAATCCTCTTTATACTTTATAGTGTAATAATACGCGGTTTTTGCAATATCAATGGCCATATTTTTTTTTAAATAAATGTAAAAATAGGTTTATTTTGCAGGAAATCCTAGATCCGTATATCCGAGTTGAGGATTGAATTTCAACTCGATATCTACAAGTGTTACTGAGATAAAGGCTCTTGAGAGACAGACAGACAGAAAACAAAGTAATCTTATAAGGGTACCCTTTTTTCCTTAAAAGTTACGGAACCCTAAAAACAATTTGAATCATTCTTTATCGAGAAAATCGCGTCTAAGGCAATTATTCGTAATCAAGTACCTATTATATCATTTTCCATATGACCTTAATCAACTTGCTAAGTTTAATTGAATATTTACGTAAGTTGTTAATTTATGATTTTAATTTTACTTATGTATTTTACATACCTGTTTATAATACTAAAAATCTATTTTATTACATGTTAGAACGATCTACTCTTCTTAGTAAGTAATTCAATGAACTGAAAAATTAAATTCACATAAATAACTTCAACGAGAAGTAGCTACCTACAACAAAAAAACGAACACAATCAAAATATATCTATGTACCAATCATTTCCGTTACTCAGTACCGCAATGTATTGAGTTGCGACGTTAAGAACAGAACGTAGTGACCTAGCACTAGTTTCTCTGCCTATCCTGCAATACGTGAAACTTCTCCTATTTGTAAAGCTATGTTCATACTGATTGATATCAATACGAGAATGATGTCGATAATTAGCTATTGGGTCTGTGGCCATGTGCGAGTTAAAAGTAAGCACGAAAATGTTTAAGTGTCAATTCTTTTAAATATTGAATCAACAAGAAATTAAAAGAAAATTAAACAAGTACAACGCCTTATTGCGTCTTTAACTATAACTTCACTGAGCAAATGCTTGTTTTATTACAATAAAACATATATTTGATCAGGTGCATTGTGTTTTTCTCTAGGTTCTCTTAGACTCATAGTAAAATTAAATTAGCATAGTAGGCATAGGAAACCTAGTGTTAAGATACTCCGTTTCCCACTTTCCGGCGAGTTCTAGAAGCATTGCGTATTGAGTGGCGGAACTCAACGCCGCGCTTTGCCCCGACACCAGAGCGAGAAATGAAAATATAAATGTAAATAAATATCTCATTTCCTGAAATGGGAATCGCATCCACAACCAGGCAATTTTATAGTGACAATTTGTGCCCCTGCGCCACGACTGGCCTCAAGAATAATACTATTATATATATTTTTTTCTAAAAATGTGAATAGAATAACCACTCCCTTATTATCACCTTGTCTATGCGAAAATCTACAAAAGGAAAAATAAGGACTTCTATTCTTTTTTAACGAAACTCTTCAAGAGACGTATAGAGCAATTTTTACACGCTCCCTAGCTTTCGAAATTGTAAATTGTAATAGCACTAACAAACGGTTCTTAAAACAAGATGTGCGTTCTTATATTTCTTTTTTGTGTAACTAACTATTTGTTATAACTAGTGAGCTTGTAAGTTTTGACCACTACTCGTAATAAGCAAAAAATTGATATGTTTTAGTAAATATAAAACAAGGCTTTGTGCTACACTAAAAACAGACAATGAAAATGACTCTATATCTATAACCTATTATATTTAAATAAATCTATTTAAAATTGTTAACAAATTTTTAATTTTTCTATTCGTTTGTTGCAGCAATGTCGGCCGACAGGTCGACGACAGATATCCATGGCTTACTTAACGACACTGGTAAGTTCTAATAAAAATTATATAAAATTCATTATATTTTATTATGATGCTATTAATGTTACAAAAGATAGTTTGTAAATAAACTTAGATACTTAAATGTAATTGTATCAACGTGACTGAAATTTGAATTAGCTTTATGTGTATAGCGCCATCTATGAGTTGACTTTAGAAACAACAAAGTTTCATTGAATTTGTACTAGATGACGCTTTACTGATAGTAGCGCCATCTCTTAAGCGACGGGAAAAAGTTGTAACGTTAGTAACATGACAATTCAATGGTGTTCAATTGTTTTTAAAATCTCTGAGAGATGACGCCACTATATCAGTCTAAGGTTATCTTATGCCGGTTTCATATTTCTTAGTTTTATATTAAAACGTTAACATATTATAATATTTTATTATTCTTCCATTGTAATTTTGTTCAATAAAGGATAATTCTGCGTAATATGTTATTTATATATAAGTTCGAAAGTAAATATTATGTTTTTATAAAAATAAATTGTTAACAATTAAGGTACCTATTGTCATTTAATACAATAAAGCAGTTTAAAGTTCATTATAAGCATTTCTGCTTTGTATGAGTATGGACAAATGTAACTTCTAAATACTTATAAAGTTGAATACATAAAGTACCAACCTAACCTTTGGATGTTAAGGAAATAATTACCTTATTTTACTAGGTTAAGGTAAAATATGATCAAATTTACTTATTAGTTTACAACTACCTGTTTATCTGTTGAAATAGTGTAAAGTTTCTTGAATAAATCTACATTCTTTTTATTGGCGATTACACAATATTTACTTAGTGTCGTAATACCACTTCAATGTAAGTCTAACAACCCGTATGTAACTGTTGTTACAATTTTACCTACAGAACAATATAATAAATAATTCAGTTAACATTAGTCTTTACTTGTCAAAGAAGGCCGTCGTGGCGCAGCGGCACAAGCGTGTGACTGTATCTGTGTGTGGGAATGAATTATCAGTATAAAGTATTTTTATTTCTTTGCTCTAGTATCAGCGTTGAGTTTCGCCACTCAACATCTAATGATTCGAAAATTGGGCGTAAAATGGGAAATAGAGTGTAGGCTTTAGGCTCCCTCTGGCGTCCCTGCTGTGTGCGGAGTGCAACGTGTACTTGAAAAAAAAAATACTTTAAATAATTACAAGGGCTGCCTATTGAAATCCTTCTTCAGAATAAAATTTGTATACTGACTTATATAAAATTGAAGTTTGTTAGGTTTACCTATTATAGAGCTCATTTACCACTTTATTAAGGAAATAAACATTAAAATATTATTGAGAATTAGTTTTTTTTTAGTTTTTATATAATATTTTTAATTAATATTTTCATTTACGTGCTTTGGTGTCGAAGCAAAGAACGACGTTGAGTGCCGCTACTCAACACGCAATGCTTCCAGAATTCGACAGAAAGTGGGGAGCGGAGTGTCTTAACATTTGATTCCCTTTACCTACTCCGCTACATGCGGGATACAGCGTGAAGCTTACAAAAATATATCATAATATATTTTTACAACTTTGTCGTATAGTCACTGTAGCACCAGACACACCTACACAGTTTCTTTTTTATAGAAACTACTTATAGATTAAATCATAACACTTTCACTCATTCTCTTCAGTGATCCATATGAAAAGAATATAAAGAAAAAATTGTCGTTGCCAGTATGCTAAAATGAAACTTCTTCCACTATCTTGTACATCAAATGAACCTGTATACACTGACATACTAAAAACACCAGTCAATAGTGTCTTAAAATCTTTTAATTGACCTACCTGTATACTACATAAATAAATAAAATAAATCAGCTTCATGCTGTATCGTGTATACAGCAGGGTAGGCAGAGGGAGGGAACCTAGTACTAACTGAACACTATTAAGACACTCCATTACCCATTTTCCGTCATAGTGGCAGAACTAAACACCGCGTCGCTTGCTCCTTGACATTAGAGTATATAAATGAGTGGGTATCAAACCCATAACCAGTCGTGTTTACAATAACACGCATGGGCCTCATAAAATCTCATATACTACATATATAAAATGTATTAAATTGAATATTATCTATAAAAACATGCGAATAAAAATTTTTCACGGCAGAATATAGAAACACGTGTAGACAGTGTTATGGAAACAATACTCAATTTCCTTCTGTTATTGTTACGAAAACGGTTCCGTCAGTAGAATAATCTATTTGCAACGAGATTGACCCGAGACCCGATAATAATTAATAAGACAGTATATTTGTTCATATTCTGTTTTTAATGTTATGTTGTTCAATGGAATAATCTTGGCTGTGACGGATATCGTTTAATCGGTTTAAATTACAACTAATAAGTTAATTGGAATTTAGACGTTTGTTTGTTCCAAGAAAAAACATCCCGTAAAATATTAAATAATATTAAAAGAGGCCACTCGTGGCGCAGGGGCACAAAGTGTGACTGTAAAACCAACTGGTTGTGCGTTCGATCCCCACTCGAGGAAATGAAATATTTACTTTAATTTATATTTCCATTTCTTCGCTATAGTGTGGAGGTAAAGCGCGGCGTTGAGTTCCGCCACTCAATACGCAATGCCTCCAGAATTCAGCACAAAGTGGGGACCGGAGTGTCTTAACATTAGGTTAACTCTGCCTACCCTGCTGTGAGCGTGAAGCTGATTTATTTTGATTTTTTTTAAATAATACGATAGACTTTTTATTAATAAAATAAGTGCTTTTATTCTGCAATTTTTATATTAAATTTACTTAGCAGCTTACTAAATAAATACATATCTAATTCTTCAGTAACCAGTGATAGCTAGATACTTGGTGTACTATAACAGGACACTTGTCGGCGAAGAATATTCTGTTTTGCATAGGCAGAGTGAGCCCTCAAATATATTACTCCGTTTCCCACTTTTTGACTATTTAACTACTCTACACTCTCTCTTTATATATATCATCAACCAAAATCCAAGCAAAATCAAAACGACAGTTAACATGTTGAACGTCTGAAGTTGCGACAGGTTGCGTGTTCGATTACCTCTTTGAGGAAATGAAATATTTAATATTTTCATTTCTTAGACTGGTGTCGTTGAGTTTCGCCACTCTAGGCGTGTACTAGTGCGTGTTATTGTAGTTTCGCCACGCCGCTATGTGCGGGATACAGCGTGAAGTTGTGTTTATATATCTATAGCACGTAACAGGGGTGTCGTGATAGATAAAAAAAACATATTTTTAATCTTTTTGCATGTGAGTAACTTTAGAAACCTGATCTAATCTAATCTAACTTGACGCTGTATCCCTAGCGGGGTAGTCAGTGAGAACCGAGTTTCAAACGTTACGCTACGGTCCCTACATACCCCTTTCGCCTAGTCCATTGTCATCAACCTCTTCATACATGCCCTCCTCCTGGGGGGTCCTCGTGCTTTTTACATGGCCTTCCTCTATTTTCGAAGGTCAACCGAGGTACCTCTCTCTAATCCTCTCTAACCACTCTCATAATACCTCTCTTACCACTATAGAAAATTGCATTTTTCTATTCAGTTAATAAGTAATTAACACGTCCAAAGATTATTGTCCGTTTACGTAAGTCATTAAAAACTTTCCAATCTCTTGAATACAGGAAATGTTTAGTGCTTTCCTGTTTTTCTAGATATTAATAATCAGATATCAGTTTCACCCGCCGCATGCCGGACTGTTATAACTGTTTCTATTAATTATTTAGCGATTTGTGAAATCGATATTGAATTTTTAATTACAACTTAAAATCTTGTCATGATATCAAAAAAAAACATACATATACAAAACGTAACAGAGCAGCGCTTTACTTAAAAATTACATGAAACGAGCGGAGAGTGGAGAAATAAATTTTCTTAGCACTAGGTGTTCTCTGCCTCTATTGCTATATGGAAAAAAAATGAAGCTAAGTTAACTAAATTTATAAACCTAATAAAATATTCAGCAAAAGCATATATATGCCAAAGTGGAGAGTCACGAAGTAGGTAATCTACAATATCTTATACGTGGCCTGGTTTTTCTCAGGTGTAAATAGATTTTTTCCATACGAACAGCATGATTTACAAAGGTACTTGCTTGCGATACTTGCAATACGGTTACGGTTCTGAGTATTTAATTTGGCTTTATCGTTCCACTTTCTATACCATTTTCAAGTTGACTTACTGACTTAACTGTAATTTAACCTAAATTAGTGAGGGTGAGAGTGGTCAAAACAAAATTCTTAAATATTAATATTTATTATATTGCTGTATACATTGCAAATAAATATCTATAAATATTGAGGCCAATCGTGGTGCAGGGGTAAGCGTGTGTGTGTGGGTTCGATCCCTACTCGAGGACATATTTTTTTAATAAGTTCTTTGATTTTTCACGACTATTACACATTTTAAATGAAACTATTTTAACCGGATTAATCGCGTATATTTTGTATTTTTATACGTTTTTGGAAACCCGACGTTTCGAACACTTTGCAGTAGTCCGTGGTAACGGGTAGCGGTCTGCGGGATACAGCGTAAAACTAAAAAAACCAAGAATATGTACTGTTTTACATAAAAAAATCAGCTTTACACTGTATTCGGCATACAGCAGGGTAGGGAGAAGGAACATATTGTTACGACTATCAGTTCGTAACCTAGAGGCGTTGTGTGTCAAGTGGTGGAACTGAAAATATACAAGAGAAACAGAGTGACGAAATGAAAATATAAATGTAAATAAATATTTCATTTCCTCGAGTGGGGATCGAATCCACAACCAGTCGACTTAAGTCACACTTTGTACCCCTGCGCCACGACTGACCTTGTTTTACATAAGCTGTATATATACGTACTGATTATACTAGCTAATCAATTTATCTATTTATTAATAATATTATTAATAAAACATTTAACCCACACAAGATATTGAAATAATTATAATAACAAGTTATTTTACTAAGGAGAAGCGAGTACTGTACGACGACGCAGTCCGCTGGGGGCGCGATAACAGATTTTCCATATATGTATAAGTTACTGGACCCTTGACATTTAAACAAATAAACGTGATAAGAAATGGAAACCTCCTTCCTAGTGTTATCTTTATTTAAGCATAATCAATGAAATTCAACAATATATTGCGTTATACTGTTTAATTAGGGGTTAAAATATCTTATGATATCTTGTTGTTGTTTTATTAATATTTTATTATGACTATGTTTATTTATAGTCGTATTCTATACTCGTAAGTTCATATAGTCATGTTTAGTTTAGAATAAAACTAATTGGTCTTCTATAATTAATATTTAAACTTGAATTCTTCACAATTCTCCAAGTTCATTGCTTGGACGAATGTGGGAAATTCAAGTAACTATTAGAAAAGCGATAAAGAGACACCTTATATATTTAACTCTCGTTCTCGTTTCTCACATTTTTGCTAATTAAGCAAATAGGAATAAAAAAACACATACGCGTTATAATATAATGTTTAATTATTTCCGTTCCGAGTTCAAAAATAGCTCTTTGTAATGTTTTGATGGAAATTCTTAAATTTAAAATTTATGTTTCTAAATATATATATATACATAAAATATATATACATAAAATATATATACATAAAATTTTCAAATATATCAACCCTCGTACAATTGTAAGACACGTGTTATTTTTATTTTTATTTTTATTTAATTTATTGAAAAAATTAAAAGAATAACGTTATTAGTGGTAAAGACAAATTATAGAATTTCGTATAAAATTTCATATTGATAAATTAATACCTACACTATCAATTTGACTCGTGTTTTGGTTTAGTACCTACTTAACGCAAAACCAAGGATTACGGGTTCGATCCCTACCGATTGTTGATATTTGTTGAATAAGTATGAGCATTGTTTCTTTATCTTCATATCAGTGATTGATATTTATGAACGATATTAAATTTATATAACGTAGATTTACTTATTAATTATTATCTAATTGTATTACTTTATTTAACGGCTTTATATCTCTCGCATAACAGATTGGACAAAGGGAACCTAGTGTTCAGACACTGTGTCCTCTACTTTACCTAAATGATTGGAGATATTGCCTGTTGAGCGGCGGAACTCAACGCCAAGTTTTGTCTACCAAAGATGGGAACTAAAACAAAAAAAAACATTATCATTCAATCGAACCCACAACCACCAACCAAAAACAAATTTAGCTTTCCAAACGTGCTATACGAAACCGCCACGACTTGTGTTTCCTACACTGTAGACTAAACATGTCATTATTTCGTACATTTCGTTATCGGCGAACGTTTTCGGGTACAAATAATGTTTCTGATGTAATGGGGTGATGTTGATGTGGACAGACATACATACATACATACGTACTCATATCTTTGTTTTGGTTAATGCATGCGTCACTACTGGCCTCTTGATGATCGTTATATTATTGTGGCATTATATAGTGGCACATTCACGGTTGAACTGTATTGTTGTGAGAATAACTATATGAGATTGAGAGATTGTAAACGCGACAGGTTGTGAGTTCGATTCCCACTAGAAAAAATTAAATATTTAATATTTTCATTTGTTCGCAAAAATTATAACTATTTTATTTTTTCTATATTATCTATATTATGTTATAAATACAAGATGTGCACTTGCATACAGTCTAAATAAGGAATCTTAGTTGTATTTTAATTAGAAATATAACGCAACCCTTACAATATATTATATTTGTAAAAATATCTACATACTATTTAATTTCATAGAATATATATTATAACCATATTAAGAAAATTGTAAGAGTTAAAATAATAAATTTTATTAACAAAAATATTTATACCACATTATTGTTAATATAATAAGTTGTATAGCTAAAGAATTTTTTAAGTAATCGATATTGAAAATAATTCCAGAAAAAAAATTCAAACTTAAGAGAAAAAACTAAGGTTTAAGGACAATGTCACTTTACGTGTAAATCTTCGTTTCCTACAGTCGTTGGTATTTCCGCATACGCTTTATTATCTTCACAGTATCCGGTCTCCGGAAATGCTGGTATATGAACATAGTAATGTCAGGTTAAATTTAATTATCTAACTAAAGCTATATTACTAAATATTGTAATAAAAATGGCTTGCCAATGAGACCTTCTATGTAGTATTATAAATAGTTATTACTTTATTAGCATAAGTTCAATAACATTACGATATTCGATTATTAATAAGTTGAATATTAAATAGAAACTAGTATAACTAATATATATTTTTATATTAACAAAAAAAACGATAAATAGCTCTTTGTAAGCATGAAACAGGGACATGAACGAAGCTTGAAGATTTTCAATCAAATATTTTTTTCTAATTAACATAATAATACTAGTATTATTTAATTTACCAATAGGAAATATATTTTATGTTTAATTTTATTTTAATCATGACATTTTTAAATAATTCTGGTCGTCGGTTATTTAATGCAACATAATATTAAATTATATACTTTATAAATATTGGTTTTGGTTTTATTTATTTTTATCATACAAATGTTTTTTTTATATAATAATTATCGTAATCCACGCTGTTTAATTACGCACGCATCCATTGGCATTGTTTTCACGCATATTTTTTTTTATTACAGAATCGGATCTCACCGGCTTATTACATGTTGGTAAGTGCATCATTTCACTTTCACTTTCATTGTATATTTAACTTCTTTATATTTTACTACTGGTGAATGGTGTAACCTTTTTAAAATATGTACGTGTAAAGTTATCATTTCCTTTTTTTAATCTGTGAAAAATTGCTATTTATGTGACATGGATCCAAATGGACTAGCATCCAGGGTAAAAATAAAATCAGAAATACACAGGTATTAATAAAATTTTCTCGTAGTTTTCTTTATCGTTATCTGTATATATTATTTACTCATAAAAATTTCATCAGACTATTATAAAGAGCGTCTTTTAACTTTTCCACTTCTTCTAAATAGAATTATGTATGAATATTTGATAAAACTACCTTTAATAAAATTTAAATCATAAATCCAGTGTCCCCCCTGATGCTAAAAAGAAAGATATGGCCGTTTATATTGCAAAAAACGCGTATTTCGACACTATAAGGCAAATCAAAATTAATAGGGTACTTCCGGTTGACCTAGAATTATGAAATTTGGCAGCCAGCATCTACAGGTAGTACTCGTTCAGGAAAAAACTATACATTTGTGGTTAAAAATTGGTAAAATTTGATGTTAAACCCGCTAGTTCAAGTGAGGTATCAGATGAAAGCGCTCTGGCTCGGCTTAAATTTCAGAAAAAGCTCGAGACTTCCAAGTTTTGTACGGAGCCCTCGGTAAGCGAGCCCAAGTCACGCTTGTCTGGTTTTTTTTACTAAACCGCAACTGTTTTCAGTAAAGTTAACATGAGTAACTGTGTAAAGACTCTATTTAAAGTTATTTAGTAACTCTGAATGAACCTCTTGTGATAACGGCACCAGAAATGGATTCACCAAGCTCTAGTTAAAATTAACGTTTTTTACGTTACTGTTATAAAAGTTAAGAACGTTCTGACGGACGTTCTACAAACAAACTGGTCTAGTCGACTAATTAAGTAAGAAAGATATAAATTGTTAACGTCATTATGACGTAGTCTAGGTATATATATTTCGTGAATATAATAAGAATCGATAAAACAGAAAAACAATTAATGTTAATTATTTTTTATTTAAATATTCGACGCTTTATTTTTAATATTTAGTTATTTTTATGAATTAACTAAAATTGAAACTCCTATTTCTTACTATAATATTATTGTAAGTGTAAAAGTATGACACGCAATAACTACTGAACGGATCTAGATGAAACTTTACAGTATTATAGCTTATATGTACATCAGAATAACAGAAAGAATACAATTTATGAAAAGATTTGAATATTTTCATTGAATGATTCCAATATTTATAATTTAATAATTTGAGCGGACGAAACCGCGTAAGATTTGCTAGTTAAACTAAATAAAAATAAAGTAATCGAGGAACATTAACATTCTATATAATATTATTAAAACGCATTTAATAATAGATTTCTGATAAACAAACAGAATTCACATTTTTTTTGTAGAAATATACAAAAACGCCGTTGCTATTAGCTAAATTACCATTTAAACAATCAATAGCATTGAACTAAAATAGTACACAAAAGCATCATCCGCTGTCAGCTTTTGCGAATATTATTTCTTTTGTGATGTGATTTGATTTCCTGTTTATATAGTATTTGTAATGTATTCAAGGAGAAATATATTGGAATGTGTTGAAATTTTTTACATTATAAAAGCATTATTCCACACTTAAACAAAAAATAAAAAAAAGTTATACAAATAAATAACTACTAAGCTAGTATTAAATACAAGGACATGAAAATTAGACACAATTTTATTTGAATAAAATAACATAGATATAAATATTCAGTTGTACTATTTAAAAAGTTAATAAACAAGAAAACGGTTACAGTTAGTACATAACAAAACGGTACAGTACAGTGTTACAATTAGATTTTCTGTTTTATAGTCTTCTCACGCTACGTAGTTAACTTTTATTTCGTATTCACGTATTAGTTGCAGATAGGAATATACTTTTTATTTAAAAAATCAACTAAAGATTGTGCCGTGGCGCAGTGGCACAAAGTGTGACTGTAAACCGACTGGTTGTGGGTGCGATCCCCACTCGAGGAGATGAAATATTTACTTAA